>NDGM011179916.1:0-10282 GCA_002564305.1 Octomys mimax | reverse complement strand
GAATAAGCACCTGCCTGGCAAATGCAGGGTCCTGAGTTCAATCCCCAGTACTGAAAAAAAAAATTAACGCAAAATCTTATGGAGGAAAAAAATTGTCATCATGCTTTATCAGTACAGTTAAGACTTGATGTTTAAATACTTGGAAGAATAATAATTTGCTAAGTGTTCACACTTGTGGGAGGATTTCAGCTTCATTTTTATATGTATGTTAGAGATGTGAGTGAAAAATACAGTAAATGTTTAAATTTAAAAATTACATTAATTGCCTGAAAATACTACCTTGTTTCCAATACTCTGATCCCATCCCTCCTGCCACATCCTGAAATAGTTCTGGATGTCCTTTCCAGGAGCATGTCTAGTTTCACTATTATTGTTGTCTGGATGTCCTGAATGGATTAAAATATTTCCATTTGCCAGTCACTTTGACTTCAGGGAAAAGTCGGAAATCACAAGGTACCAGATTTTGTAAACAAGGTACCTAAGGCTGCGCGTTAGTGTTTTCGAATCTGTCTTGGTGCCTTGAGCAGAAGAATTCTCTATATTGAGGTTATACTTCAGTGAGACACCAAAGAGGACTCTCAGAACTGCTGTAGAACATGGGGAAAGATAGATAAGTGTGCTTGAAGGAAGGGCCAGTATTTGGAGGGAGATCAATGGCAAAGTGTCTTTTACTATAATAATTTTTCAAGCATACGCTGTGCTTTTACCAGCCTTTGTAGTTGTACAGCTATTTTAAGTGTATTACTTTATCCCTTGAGAGTTCAGGTAGATATTAAAATGGTGCTGGGTTTCTTCTTACTTGTAGAATGTAGATTTAAGAACGGATAAAAAACGGAACTGATGATGAAGATGGAACTGATGGACTGAACAACTGTATAACAAATTGCAATTCTCACATGGTTTTGCCACTATCATTGGAGTTTGAGGGACACTAACACGGAAATAAAATATTTATTTAAATAAAATAAGCACAAAGAAAATGAGAAAAAAGAGAAGTATCTGCATCAGCTGGAAGCACTGTGTCACACTGAATATTTGAAGGAATACTTTCCCATGCAATCTCATTTTGGAAGAGAATATGTATATCTATGTCATCATTTAAAATATATAAAGCTATATGGAATAATATTTGAATGTATAAAGAGCAGAATGTATAGATTTATTCAACTTAAAAAGAAGGAAATAAAGTGAATCAGATATCTTTCCAATTATGCATCTGCTAATAAATTTCACATTGGTACTTTCATTTGCTATTTGCTTGCTGTATTAAGTACCCTTTGTGAATGATACAAATAATTTTAAACATATTTTGAAACATGATACTTTACAAAGGTGTAAAAATATTTTAAAATTGTATATATTAAATATATACATGAGTAGAATGTTCTGTATAAATTTTAGAATAGAACATTAGGTATATACAAGTTTTTTCATACTATATGCCACATTGTAGGTATTCAGCAATTGTAACTGTTCTAAAATAAAGCTATTTATTTCAATACATGTATGATACAGTAATTATAGCAACAATTTTAGGGCTTGTCAAAGCAAACAAGCTTGAGCAGCTTGAAATGGCCTTCTGAAAGCTAAACTTTAGGTAAGATATTAAGTAACCAGATCCCTCTTTGGAAGAAAGTTAAGTACAGTTTCTAAGTAATATAATCGTTGTGAAGGTTAATGAAATATATGACACAAAATTTTCTAACACCTAAGATTAATGCACTGCTTTACACAAAATAAATAAAATATATAAGATAAAGAGAAACTCAAAGGCAAAGTGATCTTACTTCTACTTCTGTTGTCGTAAAATTTAGACCTAGATCAACCTGTATAGCTCTGAGAAACGTCACCCCCTAAGAAGAGAATGCTAAAACAATAATAAATGAAGGAATAATGGAAGAAGGCAGGAAGGAAACTAGGACTGTCTTATGAAGGCATCTTTGGACGCTGAACTATTTTTCCCTTATTAATTGTGGATTTTTAGGGTCCTGATTTTCTTAGATACATCAACTGAGAAGCTAATTAAAAACTCAAATATCTTCACGTACAGTGTTGGAACTACAGTTCCTAAACCTCATGCCTACTGTGGGCCACTGAAGCAGGTTGAAGCATGACAAACGCCTCACACATTTTAATTGCATAAAAGAAATCTGTGCCTGGCTCCAGGCCCTCATTTTGTTTTTCTACAAACTTTCAACTTTGCTGTTTTAAATTATGAGAGATAAATTGCAACATCTGGTACAATGCTCCATTTATTTCAAGTTTACAAAGTTTTAACATATCTAATGTTTTATAAGAGAATTCATCTTCTTTGATTCTTTGGTTAATTTTTCAAAACATTCACCAAAAATATTTGCATTGTTCTGTATTGAAAGCTACAGCAATATGCAATGCATTGCTTTTTAACAGAACAGTAGGACTGCCGATGAACTGTGGAGATACTAATACTAAATGAATGACAGGTTTAGTATTCCTTAGTCTGAATGCATGGATCATAGTGTTACAGATTTTTGCATTGTTTTTGGATGTTGGCAAATACCTGTGACACTTGGGAAACTGGACTCTCATCTAAGTGCACAACTCTTCTCTTTGTTTTAAAATATGCACTCTAAGTACATTCCATGGAAGTAATTTCATCCAACATTTACAGCACACCTTTTGAATCTACAATGCAGCACCTCAGTACAGATGTACCACCGCCCTATAGCTCTCATTTTTTTTTTATTTTAAAGAGAAAAACAATTATTTAAAATTTCAACTCAAGGTAGAAGGAATAGCAATGGTTAGTGCGTTGTTTGTTGTTATTTTTAAAGTAGTTGCTCAGATTACAAGATAAAGGCAAGAAAAATTAATCAAATAATATAAGCATTGTTTCTTTCAATGACCTGATAGCAATTAGTAATATGGCTATCTTACCTATCATTTATATACATTTTTTTCTTTTTCCCTGCCTTCTTTTCTCCTTTTTCCCATCCAAGTTTCTCTTTCTTTTTGAACATTTTCCAGTGCATATTGTACATTTTGGTTCTTATTCACTTTCTGCTTCTTACACTAAGGAGACAATACACTGTTGACATTTGTGGGACTGATATAGTTCACTTATTTGTATGTTCTCAACTTGCATCTATTTATGTAGAAACATCTTAAATTTATCCTTCTTTATAGCTGAGTGACCCTCTAGTGTATGGCGATATGACATCTTTTCTATCCGTTCCTCAGTTTATGGACATTTGTGTTGTTGCCAAGAAATAGCTATGGCAATGTGCTGCTACAAACATGAGTGCATGTATGTTCTTGTGGTATGCTATGCTTCTAGTTCTTCTGGGAAAATACCTGGATCAAATAGGAACTATAATCCTTGTTCTTTCAAAGGAATTGGAGCACTGATTTCCACAGTAGACCACACCATTTTACACTCCCACCAACAGCAGAGAAGGGTTCTTTGCTCCGTAGCCCCAGCACTTGATATTAGTTGATTTTTTAATGATAGCCATTCTTTCTGTAGTGAGAAGGAATTGCAGTGTTTTTTTTTTTTTATCTTTTTAAAAATTGTTTTTATTTTAGGGAAAGGTCTACAGAGTGTTCACAGTCTCACTGCTAGGTCGGACTCCTAGTGATCCACCTGTTTACAGCCTCCGAAGAGGTAGGATTATAGACGTGCGCCACCACGCCCAGTGTCAATCACTCTCTCAGCGTGTCCCGGGGGCGGGGCCAGCATGGCAGGCCTGGGAATCAAATCCGGCCCCTGTGCCTACTTGCAGGCACTTTAATGGTGTTCTTTTAATTTGCATCTCTCAAATGTTTAATGATGTTGAACATATTTTCTACCTGTATTTCCTCATCTCAGAAGTGTGTATTCTCAGATATTTGGGGGATACGCCTTTCAGTGAGGGGATTCTGATTTTTAAAAAAATTCTTTATATGTTTTAGATATAAGTCCTTTGAGGAAAAATTAAATTTTTTCCTGGTCTGTGGGTACTCCTTTTACTGTGTTGCTGAATTCTTTTGATGTACAAAAAGTTTTTAATGAGATCAGATCCCAATTGTTGATTTTTTAAAGTTTCCCAGGCATTTTGGGATGTGTTCATGAAGTTTCTGCCTACACCTATGTCTTCAAAAGTTCTTATTTTCTCTTACAGGAGGTTCAGTGTTTCTTTTTTAATATTTAGACCTTTGTACCATTTTAACTTTTCTTTAGTGGATGGTGTTAGACATTGGTCTTGTTTTAGTTACTGCATGTGGAGTGCCAGTTTTTCCAGCACCATTTGTTAAAGAGGCCATCTTTTTCCCAGTGCAAATATTTAGTCCTTTTGTCAGAGATAAAGTGAATCAGTCAGCTTGCAGTGGTTTGTGCATCTTCTAAGCTGTTTTACTGATCCTCAGGTCTGAATCTTTTGTGATTACTATTCTGATTTTACCACAACAGCTTTGTAGTATAGTTTCAAGTCAGGGATTGTGATGTCTCTGTCCTTGGCTTTGCTGTCCAGAATTGGTTTTGCTATTCTAGGCCTCTTCTGTTTCAGAGTGAATTTTAGGATTGTATCCTCTAATTCTTTAATGTATACTAATGGTATTTTGATTGGTATTGCATAAAATCTGTACAACAATTTTGGCTATAGGACCATTTTTACAATGGACTTGAAGTACTTTGGGCATAGGACTTTTAGATAAGGGAAGATCAACTTGTGTATTATTTAATAAGTAGTATTCTGAAAAGGGAGTGTTTCAGAAATATTTTACAAACTTTAGCATAATAAAATAGTATCTTTGCTTCAAAAAATAAGTATTAATTTAGCAAAAATGTGTTGCTAGAAACTATTCCTCTCTTTGAATAATCTGAAAGTTTGATGCTTTCTACTATTTACCTTAGCTTTATTATTCATTTATTTATTTATTATTTTTGTGAGGAAGGGTCTAGAGAGTGCTTAGGGTCTCACTACTAGATTGGACTCAGTGATCCACCTATTTACAGCCTCCCAAGAGCTGGGATTATAACTGCACACCACCATGCCCAGTCTCAATTGCCATCTCAGTGAGCCTTGGGGGTGGGGAGGGCCCAGCAGGTTCTGGGATCAAACCTCTGGCCCCTGTGCCTGCTTGCAAGCATTTTAATCTGCTGAGCTATTTGGCCAGCCCTTACCTTAGCTGTATTTCATCCTAGCACAGAATTTATTTCTTGAATTAGCAGAAATTATAGAAGGACATTTACTTGTAGAAAGCATATACCATACCTCTTTTAGTTAAAATAAATTAATGCTTTCTTATTAGCAATAGGTGAGATTAACCTTTGTAATACATTTAGTGAACCAGGGGCCGGGAAGATGGCTCAGTAGAGTAAGCGATTGCCTGGCAAGTGCAAGGGCCTGAGTTCAGTCCCTGATTCCACTAAAAAACAAACAAAAGAATCTGAGTTTAGTGAACCAAAGATTATCATCAACAATGGTATATCAATTCAGACACTTGCCAGTACTGAGTAAGAGTTTGTTTCTATTGAATACCTGCAATAGAGACCAGAAAAGCAAATTTCATTCATCTAAAAAAATTCCTTTTTTTTTTTTAAGGAAAAGATCAAGATCAACCCTCCTAGTCTGAAAATTCTTGGTGAATGATAAAAGTATTATGGAATGTCTTCAGTTTGCAAAAAGCTGCAAAGTATACTTTTGGCACATATTTCATCAAATTCACAGATCCTTATTTACAATTAACTTCTTTATTTGTGTGCAGTATTTAAAATTTAATAACAAAACTCATGCTTAGCATTTACTGCTTTCTATTGCATGTTCCAAATGCTATTTGTTCTTTATAATTGCTGACTGTATTTTTGAATGCCTTGTGAACTGAAGTTGTAAAGATGTCTTGAAATGAACAGCCTTAACTTTATTCAATTCTTTTACTTTTCTGTGATATCTTTCATAGAAAATGACATTTCAATTTATTGCTGTCATTGTACAGCAAAATTTATGTGTTCTTTCACTTTTTGCATATAGAAAATATTCTTGATAACATCACACTTTAAACATTCAGGTTGTGACCAAGTTGTCATTTTATCATTTACTAAATCTGACATCACAATAAATAAGCAGTCGTTCTCTGTCTCTTTCTTTCTCTGCCTCTATCTGTCTGTCTGTCTTTGCCTCTGTCTCACTGTCTCTCTCTGTATCTCACTCTTTCCCTGTCTGTATCTGTCTCTGTCTTTTTGTCACTGACTCTCTTTCTCTGTCTGTGTCTCTATATCTCTGTCTCTCTTTCTTTTTCTGCCTCTCTATCTATGTCTATAGTTCTGTCTCTCTCTGTTTCTGTCTCTCTCTGTCCCTGTCTGTCTGTCTCTGTCTCTGTCTCACTGTCTCTGTCTGTCTGTCTGTCTGTCTGTCTTTCTCTCTCTCTCTTTCTCTCATCACCACTAGGGAGATCATACAAATAACTTAAATACATTTTCTGAACTTCTTGCCATAGTTTTATGAGTAACCTTGTATTTGTGTGGATGAACTTTATCCCTCACACCTATCTAATACAAACTTAACTATTTCCATCATATAATTTAGTTCTGGAAGTTTGTGGTTAAACTACAAGGGGGTGAATTTTTGTACTACATGTGTTACAGTACACGCAACTGCATTTATATACATGGTGAAAATGTAGATGTGTCATAAATTATATAAATGGCAAAGTTCCTATTTCCCTAAATTTCTAATACGTTTTAGACTAAAATTCACGTAACAACATAAAATGCATTGCACAAATAAAATAATTGACAGGTTTAAAGAAAACAATCATAAGAAGTTATTTGTGCTCATTTTTCAATATATAGGACTATGTGTCTCATTCTACAATATAATTTCCTAGGATGAACTCTAAAAAGAGTAAGTTTATTTTGAACACACTTCTGGATGCTGTGAAGTCCAACAGCATGATTCTGACACCTACTTGGCTTCTGCTAAATGCCATGTGCTGCTTGGGATGCATCAAGTGGAAAGGGAAAGAGGATATGTGGGTGAGAGGGAAAGGGCTGGACTTACAGGAAAGTTTATCCACTCTCCCAAGCGAGATGCATTCTGCTACTGAGAGCTCTGCCTCCTGTTGGACCGAGTGTCCCTGAACTGCATTATTAAGGAGCCACATTCACACGCATAAACTTTTGGGAAACACAGTAAATCTACTATGAATCAAATAACAGAATTTTAAAGAGTTCCCAGGAAGTAGAATGAGCATTTAGTGTATTTGGGATATTCCCGATTGCTGGGCCACAGTATCCGCAACCCACACTTTGCAGAAGGAGAGCTTTAAACAGCGCGTGTTCTAGGCAGGGCATTCTTCCAGAGTTTGCTGGCTGTGAAGCGGAAACATCAGCATGCGAAGGTGTGGTAGGGTACATCTGCATCATTCAAAGCGGCCTTGAGCAGGGGGGCAATGGGGGACAATGACCCAGAGGAAAGAGCTGATGACAGATGTAGAACACTGTCCCACCAGCCTGAGCCACGCAGACACACTCACAAGTGTGCTCCACTGATTAGGGAGCTCCCAAACCAGTCAGGTCGGCACGCAGTGAAGCTTCGCATGATATTAAGAATGGCCGAGATTGCAGAAAGTTCATCAGTTAATGAATGTATGAATAAAATATTGTATGTAGACATAATGGAATATTTTAAAACAAAAATGAGAAGTGTGTATATATAGTATGATGTAGATGAAATCAAACTTCTTAATGCTAATAAAAAGAAGACAAACTCATTAAAAATAAAATCATAAATGCTGGGGAGGCTGTGAAGTATAAGGAATGCTCCTATACTATTGGTAGGAATGCAAAAGAGTACAACCACTATAGAAATTAGTACAGAGATTTCTCACGACATTAAATCTAGAAATTGTATTTGATCAGATATTTTCCTTCTAGTTAAGGTCAGCAAAATATTAAAGGCATCGTATTGCAGTGATACATGGGTATCCATGATCATAGTGGTGTTGAGGTCTAGCCTCAGCCTCCAGGGAACAGCCGAGGAGAGAGGAAAGTGGGCAAGAAAGACTAAGAGATACATAGTGGGGTTAGTGGGGAGAAGAGTGGGTCTCTTCAACCCTGAGCAAAATCAGTAGCCTTTATTTACACATGAATGATTGCATGGATTTTCTTTATGAAAAGGTCAACATCGATCCCAGGCACCTCATGCCTTGCCAGCCCAACCCAGGTCTGGGCTTGGTGGTGGTGCACACCTGTAATCCCTGTTCTGGGGAGGCTGAAAATGGGATGATCACTATGAACCCAAGCTGTGTAGTGAGACCCTATACCTAATACACTAAAACAAAAAAAAGAAAAGAACAAACGTGGCTTTTCCTCTATAAGTGAGAAACAATCTAAATTTTGATCAATATAAGTATGCAGAATTTGCTAGGAGTAGACATGCAACTTCACCATTGTTCTTTCTGTTCTGACTCTTTCTGCCCTATGGCAGCTCTCAGGCCTCAGGGGTATTTTCTCATTGCCTCAAGATCTTGACTCTGTAAAAACAAAACCTATGAACTGGGGAAAAATTGTAGCCTAGTGTTCCTCCAACAAAGGCCTTCTATCAAGAACATATAAAATTAAAAAGTACCGAGCCCCCCAATTTCAAAGACCCAAACCAAAAATGGGTATCTGAGGTGAATGTAACTCTTTAGAGGAAGAAATACAAGTGGCGAGTAAATATATGAAAAAAAAATTCAACACCACTGGTCATTTGAGAAATGGAAATTTAAATAACACTGAGATGACATCACCCCCCAGAAAGAATGGCTAGCATCAAGAATTTAGCCAATAATAAATGCTAGAGTGGCACTGGGAAGAAAGGAAACTTCTTCATTGTTGGTAGGAGTGAAGGCTGGTACAACCTCTGTGGAAATTGGTGTGGAGATTCCCTAGAAAGATGGGATTAGAGGCCTTTTTCAATGCAGTTATTCCCCTCCTGGGTATTTTGTCCAGAAGAACTAAAAGCATCAGACCACAGTGTTATATCCCACACGTGTTTCTAGTAGCGCAATTTGTTACATCCAAATCTTGGAAGCAACCCAAATTCCCATCAACTGAGGAACAGATAGAGAAGATGTGGTATTTCTACACAATGGAGTATCATTAAGCTATAAAAGGATAAATTTGAGACCTTCATTGGGAAATGGATGCATATGTGTAAGTGAAATAAATCACACTTGCACATGCAAGCATAGTGTTGTCTCCTTAGTGTGAAAACCTGAAAGAGAAAATAAAATCTGAAGGGTACAATAGATACTGGGATGAAGGATGAACCTGTTCAAGAAGAAGGAATTACCAAGTAGAGGAGAAGGACAGGGAAGGGAGTGGGGAAAGAGAATTGTCTAGTACATAAACAGGATACTTGGAGAACTGCTGTGGATCTGTGCTCTTCTGTTGAGAGGAACAGTTAATGCTTAATTTGTTTTGTCTTCTTTTTTCAATTCTTTGTTCTTTATCTCTCCTTAATTTCTTATACATTTCTTTCTTTTTCTTTCTTCTGTCAATTTCACATGCATGTGTGTGGTAACATAAATAATTAGCTGAAAGTGAACCCTATACATTACGACAAATACTGTGAAATTCATATTATTCTGTTTAGTGACATTCTGCATCATTTGTAATTTTTCTATTTTAATACTATTGCATACTCTTTTTAAAAATAAAAAATTAAAAGATCTTGACTGTAAACTTCCCTGTTATTATTGAACATTTTTGACTTAATTTTATCCCTGTTTGCAGACTAAAAAGGTAGGGGGCACTGAGTCAGCCTCTGAAATAACTCACTGCACTTTTTTATCTTATGTCAAAGCCCTGCATGATTAATTGTGAGCATTTCCTCATGCAAATCATGAGCCTAAGAGCCCCCAGTGGGTTCTTGGGGGCACTTCCGTGTGAGGCTCTACTTTTCAGATTTCCAAGCTCAATGTGACTTTGTCAGTGGCCAGGCAGTGGATGGCTTGCCATGTAGGATAACTCATGGTAGTTTAATCTTCAAAAGAGCTTATATGTACATGAACGGAGGAATGGATAAAAAAATGTGTTTTGTATACACCATAGAGTATTAATCTGCTGTTAAGGGATAAAAACCTGAGTCATTTGAAGGACATTGCATGCCTCTTGAGGTCATGTTTTTAAGCAAGTAAGTCAGACACAAAGCTTAAATACCTGAGAATGTGTCTTATGTGAGAAAAATAAAATATACAATTATGTAGCAAAATGAATGATAATCAGAGACAGGGGCTTAGATCTTTTCAAAAGCATCAATAAATGGAAGAAGAGGAGAAG
>NDGM011179912.1:1467-13541 GCA_002564305.1 Octomys mimax | reverse complement strand
ATTGAATTACCCCAAACCTTTTATAAAGCATAGGGGAAAAAATTATAGCTATTCCTAGTGATGCAAAATAATTTCATTGTCAGACACTTATTCAGCAGCTAATAGTCACAGAAACAAAGTATAAAAAGCTGGAGTGCCGAGATATGTTCGAAATTTACCTAGCCAGCAACAGACTTCAAGCAAACAGTCCATGAAAGGCAAGTGACGATTGGCTGCATCATGTAGATGCTAGGAATTGAAATAGAAGTACTAACAAAATACCTTTTTTGCATAGAACTGGCAAGAAATCCTACCAATATTATTCATGATCACCATTTCAGAGGGGCAAAGAAAACCAATCTCTGCTGATTGTACCATGACTCCCCGCTGCCAGTCTGCTTCCCACAGGAAAAAAAAATGAACTTTTAAAAATTTATTTTTTAAGAGAATACAAAGTAGAATTAAGACAGAGAAAGTTACAAGTGCTCGAGTTTCACTTCACAGAGTAACATGAATGGCACAGTGTATGCTGTAATACATAGTGTGGTCTTGCAACCAGTTATTTATCCATGTTACCAGAAGAGAAACACACTACAGATTGTGATGACAGAACATTTACAAATGTGGATTTCCAGTGTCAGTGCATGGCTTGGTGCAAGGATCTAGAGGCAAAGACTCAGGAGAGCTGAGTTTAGCTGCGGCTCCCATGTCTTAAGGCATCCCGCTCCCTCCAAAGTCAGTCTACTCATTTGCACAATAAGGTGACTGCGATTAAAAAAAAAAAACAAACACCTCTTTTCATAGCTCTGAGTTCCATCACTGAATATCAGGATGCATAAAATGGGTATTTTTAGTAAGGGGGTGTTACGACTATATCTAGCCTGGTTGACTTATTTACTTGGAAGGTCATCAAAGTTGATCCCAGCCCTAATTCTTCTAACAAACAGTAAATTTAAAGAAACCATTACCTGTGCTTAAGTACTGCATGTGAAGCTAGTAAGTGAAATTATTTTGCAGCAGTGTGTGTCATACAACCAGGTACTGCCTAAACAGCAGTTATAAGAGAACAACTATTTTTGTAGCAATGTCCAGAAATAAATTAATTCCCAGACTGGAATTTAAATTAAAGCACTGTGTTTCCCTTATTATTTTCATGTGGGGCTGGATAGCTATAGACAGTATAAACAAAAGGAGTTTGTGAGATATGTGAGATTTACATATGGCACTTTGGTTAAAATTAAAACTAGACTTCATGAAGGAAATAAATATTTTCAGTGCATGGAACCCAACTTCCAACTTCTAATTAACTAACCTCTCCAATCTCAGAATTTTCAGGCCTAACTTTGAAAATAATTTGATCCCTAATTAAAAATTTAACAGTACATTATATGGAAAAGAAAAAAAATTCAACACAGGAAGTACAAATGTCAGAAAACGGAAAATCAACTAGTTGTTTAGAAAATATAAATAAGAATAGACTATAAATATCCTTTAATCCCATTGGCGAAGATTTTCTTTCTTCAAATTAGCATACCCAGGATGCAAAAAAGCATAACTTTTGGGCAAAATTTATTTGCCATAATGCTTGAAAGGAAAGAATCGGCACTTCCAGACATTATTGGTGGCAGTGAGAATTAGTCTTAGCGCTCTGGAGAACACTTGAGGAATACATCTGTGTGCACTTTTGATCCAGGATTTCCACTTAAAAGACAATTGAAAGAAATAATTAAGCAAATGTACAAAGAGAAAAGTTGAAGCTATTCCTTGCAGTATTGCTTATAGCTGCAAAAAAGGAAACTATATGAAAGTCCATTGGATGATTGGGTAAATAAAGGACTAGCTCCTCACAAATTAAAATTGACAACTGTAAAAAGGAACGCAGCAACTCTCTGTGTGCTGTGATGGAAAACATTCGAGATACATGATACAACACACCAGGGTAGTTATAAAATAATATGCTCGGTAAAATAAAAAGACAACCCACCAGAAGTCTAACAGTTGTTATCTGTGGGTAGCATGACTTCAAGTGAGTTTTATATTCTTGTCATGAATTTCCCTTTGACTTGAATCATTCACTGAGTATGTTGTTTTCATAATAATAAACAGCTATTTCCAAAAGGCACAAAAAAGAATGCAGAGGGCAAAAGACTCGAGCATTCACAACCTGTAGTTCACTTCCTGGAATTTGGACTAAGAGCATTGTAGGCACAATAATGTATGAACTGGGAAAATCACCATGGCAATAGCAATAAGACTAAAAATTAATAAACAGAAATATACCATTTAAGTAAGTGTCATGGAACTGGACGTTATAAATATAAAAATGTATTAGCTTAGAAATATTTCACAGGAGATTGGCAAGTGAAACAAAAGGTAATTAGACAATCACTTCATACCTTTTGCATTTTTCACACATATGTATACATAGTATATGCATAGAAAAGTCCAGAAGGATAAAGGCCAAAATATATTGCACTAACTAGTAATTCTTACTATCCTTTTCTATCAAACATTCCTATTACCAACAAGTATTATTTATATGATTACTTTTCTTTTAAGGTTTAAAATAGTCCCTATAGATTTTTCAGGATTTAAAATACTGGGGGAAATGGTTAAAATAAGGTTAATCTGTGAAAGACAACAGGCTGTAAATCTCAAATCTTTAATCCAGCACTATGTCTACCGTCTACCACCAAGAGTCCCCCCATCCCCCAAGCCTTGTGCAACTGTCCATCATACCAGAAAGACCTGAAGTCACCACTAACGCCCAACAGGCTCAGGAGACCCAGGCCACCTATTCTGATGCTGTGCCCTGAAATGGGCAGAGTTATAAAGCATCCTGGCTCAGATTACAGTTAAGCAGGACAAAATCTGTCTGGTACAACATAACAAAGGAACTCACACGGAATGAGCAATTTACACATTTCATTTCCCAGTGTGCAAAGAATTACAGAAGCAGAGAGCTGAGTGAGGTCGAGGTCTTCCCTACCACGCTGCTCTGTGCTCCTGAATTATGCCTGAGGAACACTTCGTGCATGATGTACTGGCCTTACATTCAAGCCAAATAAATTCATTTTTGTAATGTGAACAAGAAAAGAAGTGAGAAAGGGGATTTTAACAGGGTCAAACTTTTTTTTTTTTTCCGTATTTTCAGGTGAACTGGGAAATGCCTGATCCCACTCCCTCCCCCTCATCTCTTCCCTCCCTCAGAGGAGCATTATAGCTGACAACAATAGTTTTTCTCTCCTGGGTAGTGTAGATGACACATTTTTCCTGTAGCTTGTCTTCCTGTAATGTGCAGGAATTCCTGCACTTTATGGGTGCCCTTCCTGCTAACTTACGTTTCAGAGTTCCTCAAAAGGCATACTATTGCTTTAATATTTGAAAAATGTCAGCTCAACCCCAGACAGCTAATATAAACAAACTAAAAAGCATACCATCTGAAGTTACAACTGGGGAAAACAAAATTTCTTTTTAAGAAATTCTTTCTCGGAATCTCACTGTTGGAAAGGCTGGAAAGAAGTAACCCAGTCCTCACCACTCCCAAGCAGTCTGTAATTCTTTGCTTCTGCTGGGCCTTAAATTAGAGGTCTGTAAAACCGAATTATAGTGATCGAAAAAGTCCGTAAAGGTCCTTGAATTGAACACGTTGTTAAATTCCTCAATACTGTGAGATTGCATCCACCTTTCACTTTTCCTCCCATTTCACTTGGCTAAAATACTAAAAAGAAGTCTTCTATTGAATGCAGTGTTTCAGCCATCTGAGGCCAGCGTAGCTGAATTAGGCCAATTCTACATTCAAAGCCTAGGCCAAGACTCCCTTGCCATTTCTAAAATGATCACCCTCTTCCTTTCTTCCTTCTACCAATAATTTTCTGTTTGGGCAAGCACCCTGTGTTCGTACCGGATGCAGGATCCAAGCAGGATCCAGTTAAGAAAAGTCATTTGAGTGCCTGAAAATTGCAGGAACCACCACTACCTGATTCAGGTGGGCACCACCCCAGCGGCCGAGTGCCACACAACTGTCTCCACTAGCTTGCAACTTCAAAAGCTTGCTCTTTTAAAAGAGCTAGACTGAAGGATGCAGAAAGGAACATAATTTGGTTCTGACTTTAAGGTCCAGAGGGAGGCTCACAGGAGACACTACTTTCATCCAACTTCCTAACTCCCAAACAGAAAGGTAACTTTCGTCTCTAAACTTTGATGGCGCCATTTTTCTTCCATACCTGTCCTAGCACCCTGCATTACAATGATTTCCTCATAGGCTTGCCTTTATCAAACAGGTGGTTAAGTTCCCCAAAGGAAAAGACCTTATATTAAATATGCTTGTGTGTCCCAAATGCTATGCACACATACACAGTACATACAAATATAGATGGGCATGTCATACAAAGACAGCTATAAACATGCATATCTTAATGTCTTTACATATATTATATATTAAACTACATTCGATAAATGAGTGACTATTCCCCAAATATAAAGTAACAGTGCCTTCTCATTAGTGCACAAATGCATACACTGTCTACTCTAAACTATTATTTCTCTGCTTATTTAGAGTTTAGCTTTTTCACTATAAGGAATATCTCCACGTTAAAATGCCATTTCTTAGGTTCCTCAGCACGTTCAGCTTTTTAGGTTTGCATTCCTCTCTAAAGAAAAGCAGAATCCTACCTTAAAACCCGAAGAACATAGCTTCCTTCTTGACCTCAGCTACACGACTTTCATCAGGGAGAATTAAAATAAGGTGCAGCAACTCCAACAACAATAACAGCAAAAGCGGCAAAGTGCTTAGTAAACACTTTGATTCCACCGGATCCTCCTCATCTGGTTCCCCAGGTAGCCTAACCCCGCGCCCTCGTCCCTAACTCTCAGCTCCTTCATTCCCACACTCTCAGCTGCATGTGCTTTCTCCAGGGTAAAGAAGGAATTGTTCTGAAATGAGTGACTAAGGGTCCCTCAGGTATCTGACAGCATCGCAGATATGCTGTGTCAGAAGGTCTTAAAATTCTCTCCTCAGGGTGACATGAAGGCTACAGAATACAATTGTATGTACAAATGAATAAATAAATAAGAATTAAAAAAAAAAACATAAAGAAACCAAACCTAGCCCTGAACTTCTGAACTATTATAGCTGACTATATGCAATTACACACGCAGATTTCACTATGGTTGTTGGTGAAACACTCCTCGGACTGCAGTCCCCTCATCCTGCTGTAATGCTTAAAAGTACAGCCCCCGCCCCCCCATATCCCCCTCGACACCCAAAGCATCTACCTCCCAAATGGGCAAACACGTGTAGGTCTTCACTACTGCTTCTCAGCGCAGTAGCCAATAAGAAATTGGCGTAGAGCGCAAAATCTCGGAAGGGCAAGGCTTGTCTGTTTTTTGTGTAACGCGCTGTTACCCACACTTCACCTTTACTTCCTTTAAAATCAAAAGTTGTCTAATGTTTAAAGCGAAATCAATGGCAATTTAGCTGACTCCTGGCAGCGCGACGGTTCATTCCCAACAGAATATAAGATTTCATGAATTTCCTAGTAGCTTAACTCAAGTTCTACCTTTCATCTTCCCCTACAGACTTTTTAAAAGTTTGCGTTCCTGTTGCACACAAAATTATTTATAATATGTGTGCAGACTACAGAATTTTACAGTTACATAAAGCGCTGCACATTTAGACGCTACCAACCTGCTCTCGCTCTCTCTCCTGACTGTGCAAAAGGCAAAAAGAGCCCAGTAATCCTAGCAGAAGAATGCAAATAACGTCAATGCACAGCTGAACTGCAAGCCCTGCCTTACAGGAACTCTCTGTGTCTGCAAAAAAGGACACACACTAAACAGGAAATGCAACTGAGCTGCGGAAAACCTCAAACTTAAAAATGCAATCGCCAGGCGAAAATTGCATCCATGCATTCACAAATGCATGCACAACACTTTGCAATTCCTGCAAGGAATGCAAACGCGCTCTTACCTTTCGACTGAGACATTTTTCCCCTTTCCTTTGGTGGGGGAGGGGAGCACAAAAGACTTTGCCTTGCTTCTCTTCTGTAGCTAGTTTTGCAACAAAGATGCAAGCTGCAGGCGTGCAATCTTCATGCAAGTGGAGTTTCTCTTGACCGATGCAGCAGACGGACTTTCAGAGAATCAAGGTGGAAATGCACACCTTGCAAAACAGACTGGAAAGTGAATTTTCCCCCAGTTGCAACGTTAGGGAAGGCTGTGCTGCAGCTACATGATGGGCCAGGGCTGGCAGCTAAAAGCTCCAAACTTGGAACTGAGTATCTTAGTGCGCAGACGTCCTTCCTGCGAATGGCGCAGTGGCCGTTGGGTAATGTAGTTCCCCTGTGGAGTCCACGGGGTTTTGATTTACGGAAACGTGGTCTTCCCGCTCGCTCTGCGAGAAGCCGAGCGCGACAAAAATTGCGCCCGGATAAACAAGTCAAACACACACTCAGCCGTGCGTGAGGGGCGAAATACGTCAAAGCCAACGAATAGGGGCATTATTTGTTGTCAAAAAGTTCCAGAAACAGCAGGTAAAGAACACTGGGGCAGCCAAAGGGCTCTCGGCTCCCCCTGGAAGGTCTGTTTGCAACCTGTATTTGGCAGCTCGGCACCTGTTGTACGGTTTCTGCCTGTAGAAGTGTCACGCTTACACCCCCATTAAAATATATATATTCTCTCCCTTGGAGAGTCCTTGGTGATTTAGCCCTGCAGAAGACATGCAAAGTGTAATATTCAGTAAGAAACTCTCTAAGTCAGTTATTTTCAAGCAGCCTGAAATTTAACCCGAACTGGAGCTGAGACGGGGAAATGGGGGAGGGGGGGGGGGCTCATTTCCTACAGGATTCCAGTGGAGGCTCTGCTTGTTATATGTGAAAGCCAATTTCATCAAAGTTAGTTTTTGTTTTTATTTTTTTGGCAGAACCGGGGATTGAACTCAGATCCTTGCGTTTGCCAGTCAAGCGCTTATCCTACTGAGCCACCTCCCCGGCCCCTAAGTTAAGATTTTTAGATGCTCTTTCTTGCCTGAGAGAGTTAGAAATAGACACGAAAATCCCAGGAGGTGAGCAGGGGAGGTACTCTTTAAGTGAGCAAAGTCAAATGTCTGGCATATATTCGGTAAAAGTCTACAGATACTCTTGAGCTCCCAAGATATGTCAGGCATCTTGCATTTGCCTTGGGTTGTTCTACCCTGTGCAGAGCTGAGGGGTGGCCAACATGCTGGGAATTAAAACGACCCTTGTCACCAGGAAGCCAGAGATGCACAGAATTCCCTGCTAGGAGAGCTCAGACTCAGAGGACACTTAGGAATGTCGTTTTTAATATAAGGAGGGAGGAGTGAAGGTTTTCAGGCACTGAGTTGTTGAACTGTAAGCAAAGGTCAGTGGCAGGAGTAAGGGCCACCAATTCAGAGGACACTGAGGGTGTATACAAAAGCCATGGGGGTGGGCAGAGCTCACAGGCCAGGGCTCTGCAAGGCCTTAAAAGGCAGGCTGGAGGTTTGGACTTTATTCTGCTGTTCCTCTAGGAGGTGGTGACAAGGTTTTGTAAAGGGTGTTGCCTAACCTGAAGCATTGTTTTAAGAAAGCAAATTTATCCTCAGTGATCCCGGTGGCTTAGAACCAGGAAAAGCCAGCCATAGGTCAGGTCAGTCATGGAACGCAAAAAGAGGTACTTTGAAAAAAAAAAAAGGTGCAGTTATGTCTGATGGGTACTAAATGAAAATTGAAATTGTATTAAAAATTCTAGAAGCCAGGACCATCTGAGTGATGGACAAATCAGGGACAAGAAGGCCACCAACAACTGGACTCTTCAAACAAACACACACTAGTTTGTGAGTCTAACATTAACTACTTCACTCAATGCCCTTTATCCATAGTATTAAGAGCTGCTATCCCTTATAAATGTAGCTATGCAAGAAGCTGAGGCAGGAAAATGTTGAAGCCAAGCTGGACAGCCTAGCAAGACCCTTTCCCAACATAAAATGTTGCTGGATGTGTTGGTGCATGCCTGTAACCCCAGCACTTGGAAGCTAAAGCAGGAAGATCACCACTAGTTTGGGACCAGCCTAGGCCATGTGGGCAGTTCAAGACCAGCCTAAGCTACATAGCGAGACTCTGCCTCAACAAAGAAAAACAAAATCAAGTCAACCTCGCATTCCTATGAGCTTTTGCCTCTGAGAATATTTCTGTCCCATGAGTACAAAGACTTTATAGCTCTTTTACTGTCCTTCCATACAAATCCATACTGTCCCTCCCTCCCTTCTGCCTAGAGCTTAGCAACTCTTCCATCCAACCTTCTTCTAAGTCATACTGAGCCAGGAGAGGCATCTAGATAGGTCTATTTCAACATACCCAGGTTACTTCCCAGTCACTGCTGAGCACCTGGTTCATGCCAGGTCCTAGGATAGCTGCTGCACTTCCTGTAGACTCACTTAAACCCAGGCAGGGTGTGCATGACTGCCTAGAGCTGCTTCCAATTTGCATTTCATGTGGCCAGCTGCATTGTTCTTCAGTGGCCCCAGACGCCCTTCTTTATGGAAGTATCCCGATCACAACTGGTCTGGTGTGTTTTGCCACTGTCGTGTGTGCTGTCACTCTCTGCGTAGGCGTGTGTGGCTCCCAGCTGGCAAGTGGATTGTGTTCTGAAAGTCAGTCTATGGTTCGCTCTGCCAGAGCAGCAACAGTGTGCTCCGTTGTCAACGCACCCGTAGAGGCCTGTGTGCACTTGTGTGTACACATGCACACGTGTGTACACATGCACACAGAGTCTGCGAGCCATAAATCAGCCAATCTACCTAGTTTCAAAAGCAAAATGGATCATTATGCCTTACGGAAAAAGCAAATTCTGACTTCTAAGTAAGACATTGGGATGCAGAGAACTCAGCCTGTCTGTGCGAAAAGGTTCGTTCCTCCTACATTCCCGCCCCTGCCCCTCTTCCTGCCAGTCTTTGATAGTGCAGCGGCCTTCCCATGATGAGAATCCCTCCCAGACAATTGGTTTACATGCACATCAATTATTCCTCTGTGACTGGGCTTTATCTACGCTGCCTTTGTGATTCTCTGTCCATCAGGTCTTTCTACATTGCAAATTTGAGGCACCCTCCTCCCAGGCCTTAGTTATCTTTGGGATCAATTCCAAATTCCTTGGAATGGTGCAACTGGCTCCTCCGAGATCCCAGCCCCTCCCAGCCCGCAGCCTTTTGTCTCCTGCTGTGTTGACACTGGAGCCAGGAGAAACCAAGATTTCTGTCTGTTTGCTTGTGACAGATCCGTTTCCCTCTGTCTGGCAATACTGCCCACTTCGTACCTAGCCCACTTGGATTTGTGTAGAGCTTCTTCCGTGCAGTTGCCATGTTGAAAATGACCCCTCTCCACCCCCAATGTGAATTAGGTGTGCTCTGTAATTCTGTAACATCCTGCTCCTGCATTTCGCTGAGACTTATCACATTGCTGATAGGAACTCATGAACATTTTTGTCTCTACTAGAGGTTGAGAGCTGGGGAAATCAGTGGCATAAGCTCCTTCCTGGCAAGCTCAAGGTCCTGAGTTCAATTCCTGACACCAAAAGAAAAGAAAGAAAGAAAGAGGATAAAAACAATAACAAACAAATAAATAATACGTCTTCTCTACTAGAGGTTGACTAATGGAAATAGGTGGTATCACCTTTTATTTCTGCATTCCCAGCGGCCAGGTCAGTATCTAGCATATCTGGTACTCAGATGTCTGCTGAAACAGCCAATGGAATAGAGAATGAGGTCCTGCAACAATAGGCTCATGTGGACTAACGAGATTCCAGCAAGTAGAGTTAGAACATCTGCGGGAAAGCCCAGTCTCCTGGCTTAGAGGTGGGAGGTTCTTGGGGATAATGCCTCAGGCGAGCACATGCTGGTTTCTGAAGGAGATGTTCTAAGGGACATGCTGGGTACAGAAACTGGTTGTGTTCAGCCAGCTGGGGGCAGTTTTGCCTCCTGGGAACATTGGCCAAATCTGGAGAAATGTTATGGCTTGTGTGTAGATCCCCTGCAAAGCCTCATTGATCATATGATTGGAGCTTTTGCAGAGGTAGCTGAATCTAGACTATGGAGTCGATTCACAGTGCAATGCTAGGATTAAGGGTGATTGATTACTAAATCAGTCCACTGATTGGTTTGGCACCACCCTAATCCTGGTGGCTTACGTGGAATATAAAAGCTGGAGAAGAAAGATACTAAGGTACTAAGGGGCCAGGAAGACAGCTTAATGGTCTAAGCACCTGTCTGGCAAGCGCAAGGTCCTGAGTTTGATCCCTGGTACTGCATGCCATGGCAGCCCTGGAAACCCAAGGTGCACTGTGCCAGCCCCCAAATCAGGCGGGTGGCACATGCCTGTAATCCAGGTGCTGGGGAGGTGAGACAGGAGGAACACTATGAGTCTGAACTGCATAGTGAGACCCTGTATTGAAAAATAAAAGCGTGTATAAAAAAAAAAAAAAAAAAAAAAAAAAAAAGGAACAAAGCTGCTAAGATCCCTGCTTGCTTGTCTTGCTGTCTTCTACTGCTGCAATCAATACCTGTCTGTCGTGCCACCGCAGCCCATTTTGGACTAAAATCACTACAAACTGTGAGCTAAGTAAACCTTTTCCCTTTAACTTGAGGTGTTGGGTAGTTTGTCTCAGCAATGCCAGGAAAGTAACGAAGACAAGCCACTTTGTCACACTGAGAGAGAGGCAGTGATGCTGGCATCCAACGGGAAGGGATCAGGAATGTGATAATCAGGATGCTACAGCGCCCAGAAAGCCACCCATAGCAGAGAGTTATGCTGTCCAAGTGACAGTACAGAGAGCTTCTGAAACCCTGCTGTGGGTATGAAGCTACTGAGCCCTGTGGGTTAATTTAAAGCTAATGAGATCCGGTATGATATAATTATTTTGATATGTGAAAACCCCACAATCTGAATTTGGATTCTCGTCCTGGTTGTGGAAGTTAGCTGTATCCTACGGCAAGTCACGACACCTTTCCGTTCCTCTTCTGGCCCAACCGTAAAGTAAAGAGGGCAGTTTAAGGCCCCTGAGGGTTGTAGCATTCCACTGCTCTAAACACAGATCCCATATCTGACTAACACCCCTAAAGATTTTAAATGAATGGCTTTTGGGTTTTTTTTTTTCTTTAGCATCAGCTAAACATCTTTCTGTGCAGGAATGATCAGAGTTCAGGTGAGACTAGAAATATTCATACTATCCTTCGCAATATTCCTGCCCAGGTGGCAGTATCAATCTGCAATGGGATTTGTGAATGTTTTCCAACAATGTCTAGTTGTAAAATCAAAGCTGCAAGTTCAAGTGCATCAACTTCTTTTTCCATTACTGGAGACTAAACCTGTGACCTTTACATGGGCTCCGTAGAAAATCAGCCCACCTTGCTTGCTTGCTTGCTTTCTTGCTTTCTTTCTTTTTTTTCTTCCTTCCTTCCTTCCTTTCCTTTCATCCTTTTTCTTCCTTCCTTCTTTCCTTTCTTTCTGTCCATCTTTAATTCTTTTCTTCCTTTCTCCCCTTCCCTCTCCCTGTCCCTCATTCTCTCTCTCTCTTTCTCTCTCTCTCCCTTCCTCTCTCTGCCTCTCTCTCCCCCTCCCTCCCTCTCTCTCTCTGTCTGTCTCTTTCTGTCTCTCTCTGTCTCTGTCTCTCTCTCTATCTCTGTCTCTCTGTCTGTCTCTCTCTGTCTCTCTCTCTCTCTCTCTCTCTCTCTCTCTCTCTCCTCTCATTTGAGACGACAGAGTTTGTGCCCTACATTGCCCAGGCTGGGCTCACATTTGTGGTTCTCCTGCCTCAGCCTCCCAGAGTAGTGGGATGACCAGCACGCACACCCCCTCAGCGTCAACGTGCCCAGATTCTAGAGCATCGTGCATCTATACCAGCCAAGCAGGCAGGGGATTCACTTATGGGACTGCATATTATGTTTGTTGCCTTCTTACTGAACGTATCACAGTGAACTATGACTGTTGGCAGAATTTTGCAAAGCCCAGTATAGATTCCGTTTAGCTTTCACGGCCTCCTCGGCTTGGATCAGTTACACCTGTGCGGCCTGAATCGCCGCCACCACCCCCCCCCCACGTCACCCC
>NDGM011179906.1:0-10558 GCA_002564305.1 Octomys mimax | reverse complement strand
CATGTCCTTTGCATTGATCCCATCTGCTCCCATATTCCAGAGCCTCAGAGTCAAGCAGTCAGAAGTTCCTTCACTGCTCCTTGAAAGTTTTCCCTAAATTAAATAGCTGAGAGATGGAGTATTCCCTATTGATCCTGGTCTCTGAATAGGACTGTTCTTAATGTTCCTATCAATGTGCTGATCGTGGGCTTTCCCTTCTTTTGTATTAATGGTCAGATTTGGGAAGTGTCATCCACACCTTTTGCTCCCATTTCTTCTTCCTCGTCCTTGTTATCTGACTATTCCCACAAATTCCAGATCTTTGGCTCTAGGTGGGATTTGTTAGCATGGTGTGGACTTGTGTACTCTTTTCTCTTATTCTCCCTACTCTCAGCCCTAGAAAAAACAGGATAGAACTTTGATCTCATTTTTCCTTTTATCTAGCTTCTTTGCCAAATTAGAAGCCCAAGTGGAGGATGTTACTTATATCCTTTCCACGTTGGAGTGTTTCCTCCAAGCAAGTAAACTCCCTGAGTGGGCAATTCACTCTAAGTAGCATAATCTTTATGCCCACAACAGGTGGCATGCTATAGTGGTTATGGCATGTAATCCAGTCCCATACAGACTATATGTTCAGGGATTACAGGATGTTCTCCAGTCCAGGAGGTGTTTTGGGGACACCCCTCTACTCATGCAGTGGACCACACACATCTAGGAGACACACCATCCTATATACTACATGGAGGAAGACCACCACCTGGGATTCTACCCCCCCCCATGACCTTCAGATCTTTCAGGTCCCTATTTAAACACCAGGTGTTGCATGGATTTTTCTGGAAAGACATAAAAGAAACATCTTTCTCCAAACTGAGAGGGAGCCAACAGTCCAAAGAACAATTCAGACAAGTCCAGCTTGGCAAGTGAATGAGTTTATTTAAGGCTTACTTAGAGAGCAGCAGATCCCTTCCATGTTGCGGCACCTCCAAAGTGACCCCCAACCCTAGATTACTGGTTTTATGAAGCACTAATTAAAGCAGCAAATTTAGGATCAAAAGTAAGGAGGGTCCCATCCTTATCAGGGAACTTTGGGTCTCAGCAAGCACTATGTAGCTGTGGTATTAGATGAACCTTGTTGTGTACATAGCCTTAGCACCTGGCCACCTGGTGGGGCCTACTGAATAGTTAAATAGAGGCCCAGCAAGTCAAAAGTGCAGTTAACATTGGCAGAAGTAATTAATCTTGATCAGCAGAGAGGATAGGGCTGCATATAATAGCAGCAGGAAGAAATACGCATGGAACTTAGGAGATCCACTTTGATGCCTCCCAGTATGAAGAAACAGGGGCAGCACCTTTGAACTTAGAAAGGTAGGACTACCAAGCTTTGGTACTTCAGGGTGGTGAACTGTCTAACCACCTGAGTTAGCAATACCTGCTGAGAAGACGTCAAAGGGGAAGGGGCTTTAGAATGGGTATTAGAAGAGGCGGTAGGTGAGCTGTAGTCCTGAGACCAGTTCTGTGATGAGGGCTGAAGTGCTCCTCCCTGACCTTGTCGGTTTTCCCCTCAAAAAGGCCCTGGAGAGCCATAGAATCATTGTGCCTTAGACTGCATGCGAAGTAGCTCTGTGCAGCAAGAGGTCTCAGTGTGGTGGCCGTGAGAATGTGCAACCTGCCCGCAACCCCAGCTGCTGCCTCTGAAATAGAGCTCTGAGTTATGCAGAGATGTTTTTCTCACAAGGTGGTCCCTCAAGCAGCTGTGTGGCCGGAGTCCCAAACTCCTCTGATGACTGAGTTTGGCTCGAGGACTCTCTGATGACTTGACTTAACTTTGCTTGGACAAAGGCGCTGTGGAAGATGCAGCCTAGGATGCTTCCCACCAAAATTCTCTCAAGTTTGGTTGTGACACAGCTCCTTTCCCACCATTAACAATCACATTTCTTTGATAAAGTCCACGTAAAGTCAGTCTTATCCTGTTATCTGCTTCCTAGAGGACCTCAATTTACATAGGTTTGTAACATGAGGGGAAAGGAGACAGGAAAGAGAAGAATGATAGTCGGTATGGTTGCGAGCACCTATAGTCCCAGTATTTTGGCAGGTTGAAGCTGGTGGATGACAAGCTTGAGTTGTGTCTCAACAATTTCATCAGACTGTCTCAAAATAAAAATGAAAAAGGGTGGGGAGGTATCTCAGTGGCAGTGTGCTACCCTGGGTTTGATACTCAGTACTGAAAAAAAAGAAAAGAAAAGGACTCCATGGTTTTGTGACTTGGGTGACTGTGTGGTTGGTAACACTTAGAAGAGAGATCTCCCTCTGAAGAAATAAGACATAAGAGAGCTGTGGATGGGGTGGGGTAATAAGTAGGGTGGGTGTGGAAAGACAAAAGAAAGAAAAGGCAGAGAAACCTCAAGCAGGACAGCAGTTCTACCTGTTGTACTGGTAGATACCTGCTGAAGATAAAGTTGCCCCTTCCCTCCAAGGCCTGGTCTTGATTGTCAAGAATAGTTTCAATATTACCCATGGCTCAGAAACAGATTCTTGTGAAAACATGAATGCTTACCATGGCGTTTCCATCTAAGTTTAAGCTATTGTAATAAAATATCACAGACTGGGTGACTTAAACACCACCTATGGTATCTATACAGTTTTGGGGATGCTGGCAGATTCTGATTCTGGTAAGGGCTTGTAGACAGGAGAGAGAGACAGAGAGAGAGACAGAGAGAGACAGAGAGAGACAGAGAAAGAGACAGAGAGACAGAGAGAGACAGAGACAGGCAGAGAGACAAAGAGACAGAGAGATAGAGACAGACACACAGAGACAGACAGACAGACAGACAGAGAGACAGAGAGACAGAGACAGAAAGAGAGTCAGGGACACACAGGGAGATCCCCTTCTTGTGAAGGTTCTAATCCAAACCTAACTACCTCTCAAAGTCTCCACCTCTAAATACCCTTCATTGAGAGCTATTGGGGTAGGGCTTCAACCTATGAATTTCAGGGGGACATAAATAGTCTGTCCATAGCAATTTCTCCATACTGAGACACTCTCACTTCACCATCTGAATGACAACTTGTGCTGTATGGATACAGTGTAGGTGTTTCTAAGACGCTCCTGATTCCTTACAAGATAAAGGAACTACACTCTGGCTTATAGAACTTAACAGCAAAGTTCCTTCAAACGGCCCACTCTCCAAAAGGTGCCACTGTCCTCCGTAGGCCTCTTGCAGACCCTATTTTTTAGCCTCTGTAAGTGGATTGTGAAGCACACTTTGTTCATTGAGCACAATAATTTTTCTCTTATCTCTCTGCCTTTATCCCCCATCAATTTTTTTTATCCTCCAGCACATTTAAAAAGGGGTGTGGTGATCACATGTGTGAATGCAATAATTTCCAGAATAAACACAGAAACACATTCGAGGTAGTTAACTACGGTTCTGTAAACAGAAGCGTGTTTAACTAGTATGGCCAAGTGAAGAACAAAATGCCAGAAATGCCAGGCAAGGACCATTTTATTAGAGATATAAACTAGTTAAAAATATTTCCACTGGACAAGGAGATTTTACTCTGTCGCTAAATCATTGATGTTTTGTAAATGTCTATTTTATTCTGGATGTAATGTCTCTACTCAGTATGTATCCACTACTCTGCTTTCTCTAGGGCTGTCCAAGTGCCATGCTATGGGTTCTTTCTCTTTCCCCAGTGAAATACCTCTGTCCTGCCCTTTTTCCTTCACTTCTGTAGGGCTAACCCTCCCACTTTTGCTCCAGCCACAGAACAGTAGACAAAGAAATGGCAACGTTGATAAGATATCACTTTGTGTATTTTTTTGCCCTTTTAAAGGCTGATGCTTTTTACAAGTTTATCAATTCCATTTGCTTAACAAATATGTTAAAAACCGGAACTGTGCCTCTAAAGCCTCCAAATCAAATAGGACAAGTACTGCTCGTTTGAACATTTCCTACTTGCCATAATCTGAGTTCAAAGAAGCTACAGAAGGTGTGCTTTTCATAGGCAATTCAAGTCAACACACACTTATTGTTAAAAATTCCTTTAACTTTCCCTGCCTTATCTTTAAACACTGGACTATTTGTACTTGAGGTTATCACAGGGCTGAGGAGTTGGAGAACTCTCCCTTTTCTGTTCTGGGGTTTACCCCCCTGGTCTGTTTCTTTATGCTAGCCCAAACATCCAAAGAACAAAATTGTAAGCAATAAGATTGGGTTTGGGGATATTTTTCCTACCCTGTTTGTTTACTCAAGGCTACATCAATTCACATTTCCTAAGATCTTGTCAGTCAGCAGCAATTACTCAGGGTTCAAAGTGTGGCACTGATCATATCTGGATTTGTTAAAATGGAGAACTCACTCACATGAAGCACAAATTCCTAGGACAGTGACTATCACTGTCTAACTGTTTGTACATGTCTGAGCTCTTTGTCTAATCACATATCTATATTGGGTTCTTTGGAGTTTTTTGGTTGGTTGGAAGCCTGGGATTATGTATTAAAGAAATTTGAAGAACTTTTGAACAGAATTAGTGTCATGTAAGGTCAGAGCCGTTACATTCCTTAGGGAAGGTGATACGTAGAAGGAAATGTGGATAACTGGCTTCCAAGTTTAAGGGACTGAGGCAAGATATCCCCCAATGGTTCAGGGTTCCCTGAAGCCCATCTTTGCAGCCTCGAGGGATCTGTGGAGTCTAAGATCTGCTGCTGTGAGGTCCACCTGAACCAATGGGAGAGTGGGAGTGAGAGGCCACAGTGCAGCAGAAAGATACCAAAGGAAGGAAAGGCAGCTCTGCTCTTCTTACCAGAGGGAAGAAGACATTCTAAGTGTTGGGCCTTTAGACATTCTAGGTGTGGTGGCTCAGGTAACAGGCTTTCTTAGGAAGACTTGGGAAGGCCATCACACTGCGAGCCTGAGGAGACCCCAGGTAGCTGTGACCTGAACACATCACTCTCACACAGGTTTGAGGGATTCCTTCCTAAACATTCACTGGGAAATAGATTTCCTTTGTCTGAAGAAACAAAATAATTTCATGATTTTATCAGCATGTCCAGATACCATCTCCATTCATACTATTTCCTTTCTTTCCTTGGTGGAAAGCGGAAGTTGCTTCGGTGGGTTAGAGAGCATGTTCATGCTCACAATGAGCCTGATGTCAGTTATTTTCTGCTCTTTACAAAGGCTCTAAGATTGGTCTTGGTGCTTTTGGCTTCTCATAGGTGGAGGTGTAAATTACAAACCCAGTGCTATTTCCATCATTCCCTTGACTTGGCTCAACTGGACCAACCTATTGTGCTTAGGATTTCGTTGAGTGCCCACATCATTCCTGCCTGATAAAGATGATTGACTCCACTGACTTTGTCTTGAGTTCTTAGGCAAACAGTTGGAAAGCACCAATATGAGTGACTCAACTGAGACTAGGGTACAAGGGATGTGTCATTTCTACAAATGCAGCTTTCCAGTCACCCCCAAACAGGGAGCAGGAACATTGATCTCCCTTCCTCTCTGTAGGAAGGAAAAGGAAGCCCAAACTAATCAGCGCTAAGCAACTTGGGAAGGAGGCCAAAGCTTATTGAGTTCAAAACTGATGAGGTCCAGAAAAAGAACGAAACTTCAAAAGGAAGAGGCAGATGGACAGACAAGAGCTGTTTCTGGGATCCCCAGGCACAGTGAGGACCACAGCCATCACCATATGGGGCAGCTTTAACTTCCTTAATGAAGATCTGCTATTTCTACATTGACAGTCTGCCAAGACAGGCACTTTCCTATTCACCCCAGAGCATCTGGAGGGATTGTGGGTACCTGGTCACAGCAGGGAGAAAGCTCTGAACTAAGGACAGGTGGTTTCTCTCAGTGGAAGTTTATTCCAAAGAGGCTTCCTAAGTGCTCATTGCAGGGACGATGGGGAAAAGACCATGGGAGAGTGAAAATACCTTGGGAGGTATAGGGACTGCCACACCAGTTGAAGGTGACAAATCTGACTTTGTGAGACTAGGAGGAGAGTCAGACCCTACAGAGGGGCATCAGGGCATGAGAATAATTCCTGCAGCCACTACAGTGGATCCTGAGGAACCCATTCTCATTCTAGATCACTGGGCCTTTGGACTAGTGGGGTTTGTCTACCACTTATTTGTGGTGATGAGATTTTGCTCCTTTTCAGTTATTTGAAAAGGAGGACCTTTGAGGACTGGTGAGATAGCTCAGCAGACTAAGCACCTGCTTAGGCAAGTGCAGGGACTGGGGTTTGATCCCTGCCACCACATGCCATGCCAGTCCCACCCCTGGGCACTCTGAGCTGGCCACTGAGAGTGGGCATCATGGCCCATGCCTGTAATCCCAGTGCTGGGAAGGTTGAAAATAGGAGGATCATTGTGAGTTGGAGCTATGTATCAAGACCCTGTACTAAATACATTAAAACAAACAAACAAACAAAGGAGGAGCCTGATCATTTTATACGATTGTCTGGCGAATAATCTTTCCGAAATATCTACCCATGAGTTTAAGCTGAGCTGATCAGGTGTAGGATTTATTGGCTCCAGAGTTATGGTATGATACAGTTTCCTCTAGGTGAAATTATCCCCTTAAAGCACATGATAACTCCACAAACAGATGGGATTAGTGTGTGGTCACCTGAATAATCTTATGACATCCTGTTATATCCAGGAATTTGTTTTAGGGGGACTTAGCAAAGGGAGGAGCTTCCTAGGGACTTGTTAAGTTTAGCCTTAATCATCCACCAATGATTTACTTATCCTTATATTGTTCAGCTGAAAGATTGGGTGGCGATTTATCAGAAAGTATACAGGAAACACTTGCCCGCATTTGTAAGGCCTCAAATACTGGCTGACTGCAAGTTTCTGGCTTCAAGGTAAGCCTTGCTTTATTTGCTGTGTATTTTCTGAAAGACTTACATGAAATGTGAAAAATAGATTTCCCAAGAATTGAGATCACTGTTCTCCTGGATTTAGCTCTAGTTAGAGCTAACATTTATGGTAAGGCAGGCACAGTCTTGCTGGTTTAGAGCCTGGTTTGGAATCGCAGCTAGCTGCAAAGTATATGATCTTGGCAATTGTTTAGCTTTGTAACCTTTGGTTTGTCTCCTTGGTTAATGTTCTTAGTTATATTAGTTTTTTAATAAGTTATCTTGGATTTTCTAGATGTGAAATAATATTTTCTGACACATGATGCTTTTGCTTTTCTAATACTTGTATTCATAGTAGAAATTTCTTTTTGTTTCATTGCATTGTTTAGGATTATCAGAATGATATTGAATAGTAACAGTGATAATGAATCATATTATTGATCTTGACCAATGTTTCAAATGCTTCATATTAAGTATGTTGATTACTATATGTTCTAGTAGACATCATTTATCAGCTTAAGAAAGAGGCTTGTGGTGTTTTTTATTTTTTTCTTTTTAGGGACAGAGTCTCGCTATGAAGCTCAGGCTGGCTTTGAACTACTATGTAGCCAAGTTGGCCTTGAATTTATAGTGATCCTCCTGCCTTTGCCTTCTGAGTGGGATTAGTGGGATTACAGGTGTGCACCACCACACCTGGCAAGAAAGTTTTCTTATATTTTAAAAAGCATCATGAATGGAGGTCAAATTTTGTCACATTCTTTGCATCTATTGAGCCAAAATGATAATATAAATTTTCTTGTGTATTCTCCTAAGACAGTTCATTCATTAATAGCTTTTATAATAATGAATTAATTATTTTTCCTATATTAAAACACCCTTAAATTCAGGATGATCCTAATGGTTATGATAAATTTTCCTTTTTGATACTGCTGGACTTGATCATATTTCATTTGGGATTTCTTTCCTTTGTATTCATAAGTAATATTCTTACATCTTCTTTGTGTGTGTGTTCTATCTCTAGCATGCTCCATGAATGTGAACTTTAATGAATGGTGCTGGTTAAAGGAGAGCTTCAGAAAGAGCAGTAGACATGCTGAAGGAGCTTCAGTTCTCCCTGTCTATAGTTCTGCTGCTGGCCTGTGGCTTCCTCTACCAGATCACCCTGAGGTCCTACTGCCTCTTCTCCTGCCTGCCTTCCTCCAAGTTCCAGCAGGGGCTGGATGTCCTCCTAAGACAGGGACACAGTATTGTGTTTCTAGAGACTTCAGAGAGACTGGAGCCACCCCCACTGGTATCCTGTGCTGTGGAATCTGCCGCCAAGACTTATCCTGAGCAGCCTGTGGTCTTCTTCATGAAAGGGCTCAACCACTCCACACAGCCACCCTCAAACTCCAGTCACCCAGGCTTGTCCCTCCTCTCAGCAATGGACAATGTTTTCCTTTCCCCTTTGGATCTGAACAGGCTGTTTGAAGACACACCCTTGTTTTCATGGTACACTCACGTAAGTGTTCAGGGAAACTTAGACAGCAGTGTTGGGAGGAGCCAACAGAGGACCCACAGAAAGTGAGTCTGGCTTACTCTTTGTGCAGATGGGGACGCGGGGGCTTAGGACTCAGGGCAAAGATGAGCCTGGTACACCTAGCCCCTTTGACTCTTTCTTTTTACCCATGAATCCTTTTTTAGAAGAACAGGTGACACTTAAGTTAGATTTATGCTTGAGCTGGTGTCTTGCTTCTGGCTTTCAGGATCTAGCTTAATTTGGAGGCTATTCTCAACAGAATGAATTTGTAAATATATTTTCTAGATGTGGGTTGTAGTTACTTTTCATTATAGTTTTAAACCCATATATGTTAAACTGCTTTAGTACCAAGGCAGAAATCAGGTGCTGTATAATATGAAATGATATAAGTAAAAAATTCATGAAGGTTCAGTGGAATGGTATTGTATGAAATTGGGGTATATAAAGATATGGTTGAGAAACTTCTAGAGCTCTTAGGAATTTTATAACCCTCATTTTAGTATCATAACAAAATAATAAAATAATATTTCACTTTAATATTTCTTCTACTATCAAGTAATGTTTAACAAAATTATAGCATAATCACTCAATGATTCTGCTAGGCAGGCTTTATGATTTTTTTAAAGTGACTTTTATGAAGACTATAAGACAATAGGGGATTAAAACCCCCTTCATAGTATAATGTCATTGTAATGACTTTGGCTTTGTAACTACTACTAACATCTCTTGGGGAAAAAAAGATCTGAAACAACAACATATGATTATAGTAGCTATTTGAGCATGATTGGGTTAGAAATGAATTTAATGATAAGAATTTCTTAATTTAATAAATAAAATTATTTTCATGAATAAAATTACTTTCATAAATAAATAAAAGAAGGCCCAGGAAGAGGTGCTGGGTGAAGGGGCCATTTCACCTACATTCCCACAGTTAGCCTGCTCTCAGACTATCCCACTATTTCCCATAGCCAGATTAGACTAACACTATCTAAATTGTGTTTTAGTCCTTGGAAAAAGAAATCCCTAGTTACATTGCTTGGGGAGATGCCGCATTGTGACATCCTTTTCTCACAGACAAATCATGCCTCCTTATGGTTCTAAACGAAATAAACTTTAATTTGATTCAACTCATTACTTCCTAAACTTATTTGGAAGCATGGAACCCTCTTCCAGTGTGACACAGAAATAACTTTATTGGAATTAATGTTCCATAGAACATAACTTGGGTTGCTCTGAGCCACACCTAAATTTTATAGGTTGGGTATTAGGAGAGAGGTAGACCCTGAGATGCAGAGCCCCTGAGTGTCTGTTCTATCTCTCCCTACATGGCACCATACTAGGCTAATATCCACAGTGTTCAAGCCATGATACCCTTGGGGTGCTGGGCTGTGTCATGTTCTGCCCCTTTTAGGCTATCACTGAATATCTGAGGCCACCTGTTAGACAGGAGCCAAAGTAGCATCACTTGCTAGTACCCACTGAATTTGCCACACTGATCTGGGCAATTGAAGCCCTTGAAGTTGCCCTGGAATGAGTACTGTGGGCATAGGGTGGGGGGTGGGCAACAGATCTTTGAGCAGTCAGTACCCCAAGCCCTTTTCTCATCTTCATCCCCATTGGAGCTCTTGTGTTTCAGCTTGAAGTTTAATCTAATGCTGCTCCGTGTCTGTGTGGCTTTTAATATCCCAACCCACATCGTATTCATCCCCTTTGTTCTGGGGGCCAGAAGTCCCATGTTAGTTTCACCAGGTCAATGCCAAGGCATCCTCAGGGCCACTTTCTCTACATTCCCTGCAGAGCATGAGGAAAGAATTGTTCACCTGAAATGTAAGAACAGTAGTATAATCTACTTTAAGGATTTATATAAATTATGAAGGGCTTGGAAACAAATTATTACTGTTTGTTAGGTCTTCAACAATTAGAAACAGTATGAAACAACTTGGGAAGATTTCTGGAGAGTTTTAGTTGACCTACTCTCATTTGATTTTGTAGCAGAATTTTGAAAGAATGTTTTCTTTTTGCCAAAAGCCAAGGATGATTATTTAGTCTTTTAATCAATATTTAAATTAAAAAATATATTTTACTTTTTGTATTTGAAATCTTAGCATTACCTATGAGAATACTGCTATTTATATTGATTTATGTTTATTATTTTAGAAAGACATCTTGATTTGCTCACTTTTTTTTTTTTTTTTTTTT
>NDGM011179904.1:0-10599 GCA_002564305.1 Octomys mimax | reverse complement strand
TTACAACATTTCTTTTTCTTGTTTTCTTTTGTGGTACTAGGGCTTGAACTGAGAGCATTGAGCTATAGATAGCTCTATCCCTTTTTTAGTTTTGAGACTGGGTTTTGCTAAGTTACTAAATTCTTTAGGCTGAACTCAGTCTAACAATCCTCCTGCCTCAACTTCCCAGACTACTGAGATTACAGGGGACTGGAGGTGTGCACTACCATGCCTGGCTTGAAGTTATACTTTCAATACATGCGGAAATGAGAGTCACTCAGTGTCATGTTAAGGAATGATACTGCCCCTCCTGATTTTCATTCTTTTTCTCCCCAGACTTGTTCCAATTCCAAATCCCCAAGTTCAGCACTCCTGGTTGAGCCTGTACTGGGCCCCTTGGACTTGGGCTCCTGGGCTAGGACTGGTCCCGCTGGCGCACGGTAGCAGGAAGCTCTCCCACACACTCACCGGACCTGGACAGGGATTGGGTCTCGGGCTCTTTTTAAAAAAAAAAAAAATTTTAATTAATTAATTTTTTTTTTTTTTTTCAGAACCGAAGATTGAACTCAGGACCTTGCGCTTGCCAGGGAAGTGCTTATTCCACTGAGCTATCTCTCCAGCCCCTGAGCTCTTCCTTGATTTCCCTCTTCTAACTTTTGCATCTTACTTTTTCTCCAAGTAGCCCTGGGTGTGTTTTTGCCTGGGTCTTCAGGGCCTGTGGGAGGCAGGCAGCAATATTCTTGCTACTGCTATCCTCCTATACCACTCCTTTGGCACTGCACCCAGACCGGAAGAGTGACTCACTCACTGTCTCCCAGGCCATTATCTGGATATATGTGACTCTGCTGAGCTGCCAGCTGGGCTCAAGCACACGGCGACCCCTGCCTCAGCCCCCAGGATGTATGGAACAGTGATGGCAAGGATGCACAGGATGAGGACTCACCGAAGTTCTCCCCACCCCAGATGTCCATATCCACGTCGTATTTGCCCAGGTAATCAAACCAAGATTTGTCAATCACAAAGAGTCCTCCAGCGATGATTGGAGTCCTGTGCATTTGGAAAGAAAGATGGAAGAAATCCATTAGAGGGCAGAGAAACTCTCATACTCAGCAACCCTGGGGGTCCAGAATTCACCCCAGTCTCCCATCCCCAGTTTTTGGTCCTCTTCAGAAGGCCGACATACAGTTTACTTACCTAAAGCAAGGTTTTGCCCTCTTCTTGTAAACCTTCTGGCCTTGTAGACAGGCCAACTTACTATCAGCATCCTTCCTGTGACCCCCCCCCCCCGCCACCAACTTGTTCCTCAGGCTCTGGCCAGGGGCCGCTCCATGACTGGGAGCAAAGGCCATGCGAGCCATGACAAGGCAGACAAGGGCTGGGCCAGCACTGACAGCAACACATGGTTTCCTGAAACCAGGCTCACTCCCTTGCTTTCCAGCTTTATCCTCACTGTGGGTTGAATTTTGTCTCCTTTCCCCCAAAACGGTAATGTTAAGAGTTCTAGTTCCGAGGACTTTAGAATGTGACCTTCTTTGGAGACAGGGTCTTATAGAGGAGATCCAGTTCAAATGGGATCATCAGAGCAGGACCTCACCCAACAGGATTGAGGTCTTTAGAGAAAAAGCTAGGTCTCGTTACAGACAGGTGTGTAACAATGATGCAGAAACACACAGGGAAGACGGCCACCTGAAAGTTGAGGAGAAGGCTGAGGATGCCCTCAGGAGGCACCGCCCCTGCCAAAACCTCAGTCCTAGGCCCCTGGCCTCCACAATGGTGAGGCAGGCCTTCTTCTGTTAAGCCGCATAGGCTGAGATGCTTGTCACTGCAGCTGTTGCAAACTCCTACACTCTTAGCTTCATGTTCTTCTAGGAGGCCCCCATCCCTAACCTCCCCTGGCTCTTGGTTACTGAGACAGAGGCCAGAGAAACTGTTCAGAAGGAAAATAAGGCAGACAAGACTAGCAGAGCCCAAGCAGAGAGTCCTTTAAGTCTGAGGACATGTAAAATCACTGGCTGGTGGAGGTTGTGAGCACCCAGGCCCTGGCACCCCATCTTGTAGAGTTTTGTCTTATCCAAGTGTTCAGCTGACAGAAAGTCAGTCACAGGCTTGGATCTATCTTTCCCACAACAGCCTGCTGCTCCCCAGGGCCTGGCCTCATCCTGGGCCCTCTCCGATGAGCCGACATTGTACAAGAAGAGAATCTGCCCACTCCTCTTGGATCTCTGGACAGGTGGCGCTTTCCTCACGTCACACCTGCTTCCTGCACTGCCTTTGAGGAGTGGATCCACACTGTATGATGCTAAGCCTAAGAAGAATCTCCTTCCCTTTAGAAATAAAGACCACTGTCCAGGTGCCATCTGATCTTCCTCCCTCTTGGCATCAAAGGCTTCAGGAGGGATGAGGTGCCAGTATGTGTATGAGACAGAGTTTCAGCCTACAGTAGAGTTCCGTTTGGAACACAGTCATAGCTCTTTCCGTCCTCGGTTTGACTTAAGTCAATCTAATAAATATAAGCAAGCATGTGGCAGGTACCAGAGAGACAAGTGAATGACCTTGAATGATTCTGGACTGTCGTAAGCCACTAGGTGGAGCAGTCCCAATCCTGGGGCCTTCTCTGTAGCTCTCCACCACTTTTGTGCCCCCCTCCCCCTGCTGTGCTACCTACCCACAGCAGACTTGAGCTGGAAGCCCAGGATGTGTTTGGCATTCAGTCTCAGGTAGGACCACAAAGTCACGCACTTGCTGTTGAGCGCAGACCCCTGGGGGAGATCATTATTCCTATGCCTCACTCTATGCCACATTCTCAAATGAGCCCTGTGCACAGGCAGACACCTTGCCAGCATGTGCAATGGGTCCCAGTAGTACCCGAAAGAGACACAGTGGTGAAGGCAGCCACCCACAGCATGATGCTAGCCTCTCAGATCCTGTATGCCACCATATTCTCACACAGAATAGAGCACATATGGTGGCTACACATAGCGGTGGTGATGCCCTGGTATCAGCCTCTACCTATCAGCTTACAGTGCTCACCTTCTCAGCCTTCCTGGAATGAAGCCCAGTAGCCAAGACATGAGGGACCTCAGACCTAAGTGGGCATCTTAACTCTACAGAGTTAGCAGGACTTGCAAGACCTGTATGTGAGTGGACAGTGGAGGCCACCCTCCTCAACACACACCTCCCCAGGATCCCATTTGCCTAGGTAAAAACCACCATGAAGATGGGAACTTCCTAAAATAAGAGCAGAAGTAGTGTTGGCTGCTGCAGGATTGGTTCTCTTTGTCTCTGCACAATCCTCCAAACATCTAATGCAGATCTGTCCCTATACCCTGGGACAGTAGGAAGAACTTGGGGGGCATTACACTTGCCCAGCCCACCCATGCCAACCCTTTCTACTCACCTGATGGGCTCCGTAAGGTCTAGACGCTGAGCCTTCTGCTCTGGGGAGAGCTGCTCCCACCGGAAGTGGAGGCTCCAGTCAAATCCTATAAAACATGGCATCCACCCAGTCCATTCAGTCTCTCAAGGCACCTGCAAAGCTCCTTTTTTAGAGACCCATGAGCATGCTCAGGTCCCTGGGAAGACAGGCTTCCTCAGGCTGGCTAACAGCAAGTCTGCCAAAAGTCCCTCCTACTTCCTTCTCTTGTTCTATCTACTCCTGCCTCTCTAAGCATTTCTGCTGGGCAGAGTTGGGGCACAGAGGGCAGAGGATAAGAGCGCAGGCATGGGGTCCCAGGCTGAGAAGACAGACAGTTATGGAATGTAGTCCTCAGCAGAGTCTTAGGAAAGTACAACAGGGGATTTCAAGAGCTTTCAAGATCACCTCAAAGTCTGACTTGGGGTAAGGGCAGAGCTGGGCTCAGGCAGAGAGATGGGAGGGTCTCTAGGAGAGGATGGTGCCAAGGGTGAGGTACAGAACAAACCAGGTCCCCTGTATCCAGGGAATCCTTGCTTTTGTCATCCTCAGGCCCTGGAGTAAGCCCTTTTTCAGAGCTGAGCTTGGGGGCTGATGTGTCCCCCCACGGCTCTGGTCCATCATTTTTCAGTACCAAAGCTGGAGAGAATTTTGCTCCAGGGTACAGGGCTGCTGTTGTAGACAAAACACTAAGAGATTCCCATCACCTCCCCCGATTTAAAGAACTGATAAGGAGGAAAAAAAAAAATAATGGGAAGAAGGTATCAGCCTCACTCACCCCCTCTGAGCTCTGAGGCCGATTCGATGTAGGTGAAAGTGTCCAGGTTAATGATGTCAATCACAGGGCACACCACCCTCGTGTAGTCCTGTAGAACAAAGACCCTGTGCTTTATCTGTGGGGTCCAGCCTGGCAGGGAGTCAGACAGCTTGGTAGGGTGGTAGGACTAGAGATAGGGCCTAGAACCTTTACCGAGCACTTGCCTTTCTGCATTACAATTTCATCATCCATGCCATGGGGCACTGGATACATGGCCTTTCTGGTTCTGAGACTTAAATGCCAAGAACACACTCTTGAATACTAGGGGTTTTGTCAGCCACAGTGGCCACATGAGGATGGAGGGGATGGCTGGGGATTATTGTACACAGAGAAAGGGGGTGGGAAAGGGGCTCCAGATACCCTTCCCCACTGCTGGTGGTCAAGGAGGCAGACAGTACAGTCAGTTGGCAGTCCGCAAAAGTAAGCCAAGCATCCATCATGAGAGCCTCATCCTATGCCTATGGTTCCTAGACAAGTTGACAAATAGCTGTCCCCTGGAGCTCGATACTCACATGCCTACCCTGAGCCCCAACAGTCCTCCTAGCTCCTGGTCTCAGATCCAACAAGAATAGACCACCCCTAAATGCATTCACTTAGCCCTTCAAAGGGTTTTTTTTTCTTCTCCCTCTCATGCTAAATGCCTTGTTTCTTTTATTCCCTAAATTTCTTATTTCTCTTAACAGATCATTACTTAATCCTCCCCACCAGCTCCGAATCAAACTTTACTCTGCCCAACAGCCAGCTCAAGCTCTGCTGCTGCTAACTCTACAATGGCTCTTTGAATCCACCCCGCCTTGCCTCCATCCACTCATGTGTTGCGTACAGCAATGGGCTTCTACGTTCCTGTCCAGCCTACTCATCACCCTCCCCTTTCATTCTTCCTGTGGCTGCCAATGCTGCCTTTCTGATATGCAACCCAACTGTGCCATGCAACTGCTAAGAACTTAGATCACCTCTAAAGCAAGGGACACATTCCTTCAAATGGCATCCCAGACCCTCACAACCAGGCTTGCTTCCACATGAGTGAGACCCTGCAGGATCTGAGTGGAACAAAGGTCATACGAAGGTAGGCAGGGCTAGGACAGAGACGGGATGCATATTGGGCGCCAAGACGCAGTTAAAAAGAAGAGTATGGCCAGGCATGGGGGTGTCTACATGTAATTCCAGCTACTTGGGAGGCTGAGATAGGAGGACCACAAACTTAAGGCTAGCCCTGGCAATTTAGCAAGACCTTATACTCTGATTTCTCTTCAGATCATATAAATCTATTCCCTTTTAGTAAGATCTTGTTTCAAAATTTAAAAAGAACAAGAAAAAGAGAAAGAGAAAAAAGAAAGAAGGAGCAAATTCTAGTGTTTTATAGCCCAGTAAATCTAGTTTGTAATAATTTATTGCTAAGTAGCTAGAAGAGGTGATTTTTTAATGTTTCCAACACAAAGAAATGATAAATATTTCAGGCGACAGAAATACTAATGTCCCTGATTTGATCACTGTTCATTGTATATGGTGCCAACATATCAACAGTACCCTGTGAATATGTACAATTATTGTGTCAATTTAATTTTTAAAAAACAGCTTGCATCTTCCTTTCCAGGGCAATCCCTCACTGCATCCCCCAGGCTACCTGCTTCCCCAGGCATCAAAATCATACAGTGAGCACTTTCAGAATACGCAAGTCAAGTCATTGATCCCTGGGGGCTTCAAAGGCATTATGGTTTTTTTTAACCTTCCCAGTGGGGTGAACCTAGCCTGGCCAAGGGTAGCGGAAAGCAGCTGTCACCAAGGAGCCTCTCAGGTGGCTCGCAGGGAACGGAGCAGCCCGAGGAAGCTGGCAGGACTCAGGCAGCCCCGTTGGATGGCTTTCCCAGCCTGGGCACCAACCATCCTTGGGCTGACACAGCCTGGAGCCTCTGCTTCTCCTTGAAGCCATTTAATTTCTGGGCTCCATCTGTCCCTTAAATGAGGCTGTCTTTATTTTAAGCTCCAGATTCTCTGAGTGCCTGATTCTAAGTTCACAGACTTAATTTGTCCCTGAGCCTTCTGCACGGGGCTCACGCTGACAGTGACCAGGTGCCTCCAAAAGCCAATCAGGCCGTGCTGAGAGCCGTGTTCATCGTCAGTGTACCGCTGCTGCCACACGGGTGTCACAGATGCTTCCTTCACTGTCAGCACCACACCTGCCCGCCACCACGATCCCCGTGGGGCTCATCTAGGGCCACTGTCAGCAAGAGTCTGTGTCCCAACAAACACTGCATCCTCACACAAACATACACAAACATATCCCCAAAAGCATTCTTGTTGTGACATTTGAAATGTTCTCAAGTTCAGCGCCATCCTCATAGGCCTGATGGCGAGTGCTGGGGCCTCTGCAGCTATACCAAGCTCTTCTGTGGGCCCTCATATACTGTAATGAATACTCTATATCAGACTCACTCATTTAGGGGTCTTTCTTGCAAGTTACTAGCCCCAAGGGTGGTCCTTGGGACTCTCAAACTATAATTCTGTTTTGTTATGATTTTTAAAACTCTTCCCTCAATATTTGAAAACTTTAAAATGCAAGAAAAGCTCCAGCTGATTCCTTGGGCCATCACATTTCTAGAAATTATCCTGGGCTCCACCTCCAGGGCTGCATCAGCCTCCAGGACTCTCCCGTGTCTGTCTCTTCTATCCTGGGACTGTGTCACAGCCCAGCGGTAGTGAGAGCTCTTTGGGGTCACATGCTATGTGGAGTCTTGACCTTTAAAAGGGATGCAGGAGAAGTTTCTAGGCCAGGACAGAGCTCTGCAAGTGCCTGCATGGGTGGGGCTGGTCCACCGCTGTATCTCTCAGTCCCAGCCCACAGGATGTGGTCGGTGCTGGCTGGACACAGATGGGTCTTTACACTAGGCAGGGGGCCCCCCTGGAGGCTCAGGAGTGAGGGCTCCCAGTACACAGACTCTTTGGAGGCCTGGTCTACACACCCTGGAGGCTGTACCTTGAGAATCAGATCTCCTGCTAGGCAAGCAGTTGCTGGGATCCCCGATGACAGTCCCTGGGTTCCACCACCTTCTCTCCTCCCCGATGCAATTCCAAGGTCCTTTCCTTCCCTTACTTGGGGTAATAGCAGAGGCTGAATGGGTCACACAGAGGCACCAATCACCTCAGCTGGTGCGCCTCTTGTTTCTTCAGTGATTCACATAATTCAACCCCATGGAGAGGCATGCAGTCGTCAGCACCCCAACATCAACCGTGGTTGAGACTGGTGGGTGCTACAAGGAGAGTTTACACTCTCAGGAAGGTGGGCAGAGAATAAATGACCCCAATTTGGGGTACAGACACAGCCTGGTGCTTCTCAGCTGGCTTGGAGAGGAAGAGAGGAGGAAGCGGTAGGGACCTTTCAAGGGGTGAGGTCATGGGGCAGGGACAAGTTGACAGGACACCTGGGCTCCAATTCTGGTTCTACCACCAGAATACACGTTACCTGAGCAAAGTAGCACACTCTGTAGGACTCTCATCTCAACTATAAACGGAAGACAAATTATTATTTTCAAAACACCCCTGCCTTTCAGACAGGGTTCATGTGAGGAGCAAGTTAGGAAAGTGTGTGAGAAGGCACTGAAGACTATGTAAGCTATTACTGATAGAAATTTACTGAACCCTAGAGACTAGGATTTCTTAGGATCTTCCTGCTAAAGCAGGATGTAGATGAAGGAGGAGAGGAGAAAGCTATGCTATAAAAACTAATGAAGAAAGAAGAAACCTAGCTTGGTGCTGGTTTCTAGAATCTTGAGGAAACTGAAGGGAAATTAGGGAGGTTTTCACTGTGGAATACACCAGCTGAGGGGGGTTGAGGATAGCCCAAGCCCAGCCTCCTTCTTATCTCTTTCTATTTTTGAAAATCCCCAACTCCAATTACAGCTTAAAATTTCCACTTCCACTTACAAGATCAAATCACATTCTGTGCCGAGGCAAGACACACAGACACACACCTATACTCCCTACCTCCAAGGAGTTGTCTTGGGGGGCTCTTCTAGAGGATCAGGAGGCAGGGGCTCAGAAAAACCTCTGCACCCCTTGAAGGTCACCGTGAAGGGCACAGCCAAACCCAGCTCTGGGGTTTGTCTCATTAAGCTCTTGGCTATGAAAGCTTTCTTCAGACAGCAGTGGAAAGCAAGGAGCTTAATGTGTAAGGCTGAGCTCAGTCTTGGGGCCGAATGAGTCCCAAGGAAGAGGAGGAGAAAGAGGAGGAGGAAGAGGAGCAGGATGAGGAGTGTGTGGTGGCAGAAGGGTAGCACTCACTTTCAGGGAGGAGAAGAAGGCTTTGCCCAACCAGCAGGTGAGCAGGTAAGGCTGACTTTGCATATAAAATCAACCCACTTTGGTGGAAGGGCTTCTGGAACAGGCTCAGAGCCTTTGGAATCCAAGGGACTCCATAGGGCTACATGGAGAATGTGGAGCTCCCTTGACACAACCTGCTAGGGTGGAGTCAGCCTGGGTTGGGGGGACTCCTGGGGGTAATGCACGGAATTCCATGTAACCCAGTAATTCTACAATTCTGTCTACATATCTCAAAGAACTGAAAGTAGGCACTCCAAACAAAGGCAAAACAACAAAAATAATAAACTTATGTTAGAAGGTAAAGGTGGAAACAACCTGAATGTCCACCAAAGAATGCATAAGCAAAGTTGGCTTGTATATTCCAGGGAATATTATTAGGCCATGGGATAGACTACTATTGCATACCACAGGTGTAGGCGCAGCTCCAATACACCCATTTTAAGGGGAAGAAGCAGGGTCAGAGGGTCACATATTGGATGATTCCCTTTATATGAAAGGTAAGAACAGGCAAAGCCATACAGACAGAAAGTAGAGTAGTGTTTGGGAGGGGTGGGGAGGAGAGGGGAAGGAGGAATGACTGCTAATGGGTGTGAGATTTCTTTATGAGGCGAGAGAGATGTTTGACAATTAGATCTTGGCATAAGACATGTGATCTGGTGAACATACAGAAATTGCTGAATTCTCCACTTCAGAATTGTTAAAATGGCATGTTTGGCTTTGTGTAGTTTGCAGCACGCATGCGTGTGTGGCTGTGTGGGCCAGGCCCACTGCTCTAAGGCTGACCCCAGAAGGGCCTGGACACGGCACTGACAGGAGGGCTCCTGGATTCAGGTCTGAGCCCCGATCACACCTGGAGCAGCAGCCTCGGCTTCTCTGCTGGGAGCCCAGAAACATGACCTTCAGCTCCAGGTGATGGCCAGCAAGCGGGCTGAGGTGGGGGTGGGACAGGCAGAGCCAGGAGGGGACAGCAGTGCGGTCACTGCCTTGTGCCCTGGGGCCTGTCACGTCTCTCTTGGAGATGAACTTTCTGGCTGCTCGGCATGCACTACAGGCATCTGCCATTCTGGATAAGGGGCAAATTACTTAAAGACACCACCTAGCAAACACCTATGTATGAGAGGATAAAGCAGGAAAGAAAACTGTGCGATACAGTCTAATGACAGCTATGTGAAAAGACATTCATACATGTTAACAGTGGGAATGGCGGCTGGTTGCTTTTCATTCTCCTATGCAGTGGTACCTCGGTCCACAAACAGTTTGTTTCATCGTTTTGGAAAAGATGGTCATACTTGCATTTGGGCAGGAAAGATGGCACAGTCACGCTTGCATCCAAGGGAATAAATTTTGCCAAACATTCTTGTTTGCAAGCCGAATTGTTCTCAAACAATAGCACTCATAAACTGAGGGGCCACTGTATTTTCTTTTCTTTTTTTTTCTTTAAACGTAAATATATTTAAAAAAAATCAAAACACCTAAGAAGTGTAATCTATACATATGAAAAAGTAAAATATTGACATGCATAATGAGGAATAGTGACATAGCCCATAAGCAGCAGTTCGTGTTTATTTTCTCTATATTTTGATTTTACACCATAGTGGTAGTTCCTTCCTTTTAGGGAAATTACATAAGGTTACATATAGCATATTATGAGCAAGTTATAGAAGAATGTATAATATTATGGAAAATTAATTTCAAATAATAGTATTCTCCCTAAAAACAAATTAAACTAGAGGACAGCACAATGACTAGTGGAAGGGGAGGGTCTAGGAGGCGGGCCCAGTGGATTGTATGTTTACCTGGGAGTGAGCTGTGCTACGGAAGGAGCTACAGTAAGTAGGGGGGCGCTGTGTGCCTGCTGCCCTAAGACGGCAGCCCAATTGCTAGCTTACTTCAATTGTTAAAATACCCAGCTTGGATTCCCCTCTTCAGAATCATTGCATTGCTAAGACTAGGGCCACTGCTTTCCTTTACAAAGAGAGAGCCAAGTTGGTTTCAAGGCATTCGAGATGGGGAAAGACTATTGTAGCATTTTTGGGAATTGTAAAAGGAGCCTCAGATGGAGATATTAAAAAGG
>NDGM011179903.1:0-11470 GCA_002564305.1 Octomys mimax | reverse complement strand
TGGTATGATTTTTCTAGAAAACAATTTAGTAGTATCTAGATAGATAGATGATAGATAGATAGATAGATAGATAGACATGTACATACATACATGTTGAGTCTTTTAAAAGGAACAGTTGAAAGAAAGGAGAGAAAAATGATTAAGATGCCATATGTGCATGCACCAATTCGCCAAGATGAGTTTTACTGTTTTTACATTGTAAACATATACTAATAAAATATTAAAATATTGAAAACATTGAAAAAAGCAATATAATGGGTTATGCTTACCTGATATTTAATATATACAAGTAAGTAATAGGTAATTTCCTAAAGTGCTGAAAAATTTTAAATTTAGTTTTAATCACACATTGGTGATCATGTCAACATTGATGTTTTTTTCCACCCTTTCTTCTCTGAAGAGTAAGCATGATCATCCTATCATAAACTGTGTCTTTTGTCTTGTGTTTTGTTGTTTCTGTCCTGCCTCTGTAACTAAAAAGCTTAGCGCAATTCTTTCTGATGCTAGAATGCTTTTCAAATATGGATCTTAAAGTTAACGTTACATTTGATTGGACTTGTTCAGAATATGAGATTGTTCTTCATTTTTTTAGAATATGTGTCTTCTCTCTGCTTTAGTCATGCAAAATGTTAACAAATCTTTACTAATAAGAATTCTTTTCAAGCATAATCTGTGATTTCATCTTATGTCTTTATTCTTAAAAAATGTCAGGTCAAAAATTATAAATTTTTTAAAAGACTCGACATGTATGTATGTACATGTCTATCTATCTATCATCTATCTATCTAGATACTACTAAATTGTTTTCTAGAAAAATCATACCAATTATTCTGTTACCAGAAATGTTTGTAATGTATTTTTCATTCACTATTAACAGTTTTAAAATCTAAATTTTAAAATCTGTCAGTGAAAATGACATTTTTTAAAAAAATTGTTTTTCTTTAAAAATCATTTAGATTGGCTTTTGTTGTTATATATACTGTATGTAGTTCCACTTTTGTTACTTGGTCACATTTATACCTATTTTTCATCATTTAATTGATTGCTGCCTTTCTGATTTTTCAACCGCTTCATCTCAGGAAGTTCCTTGGGGTCAAAGGTAACTTTGCTAGCCCTCTTCTTTGGTGTGATGGTTAGGAATCTCCCCTCCCCCTGAGAGCAGGTTCACCTTCACCTCTGTTTTCCTCCATTTCTCATTTAATTTCACCTTTTATATTTAGTTCTTCTGCATATCTGTTGGATTATAGTTTGAGTGCTGAAGAGGATAACATCTTGATTCTTCCTCAAAGTAAGTCAGTTTCCCTACCAGAATGTATGAGATAATTGTCCCTTTTTTCTAAATTAGATATGATAATAGGTTTATTATGTAGAATGTAATATTTATAAATGCATATATTAAGAAGGCCTGATTCTATTCTGTAAATTCAATTTAACTTTGCTCCTTGGATATTTCTTTATCAATTATGATTTTATTAGTTATATTTCACTAGTGAGTTGTTCCCATTTTACCCAGCTTTCTAAACTGATTTATGAATTTGTTTTAATTTCCCTTTCCATGATTTTCTTTTCTGAGTGGCCTTTGTCCAATTGTTACCCTTCCAGTTGTATTTTAGAGTCCTTATCAAACCTTTCCACTACCACTCTTACTCTTTTTAAAAGGAATTATAACTCTCATGATATTACACAGGAAATTTATTATATAAGACTTATATGTTTACCACTTTGGTCTAGTAATCTAATTATAATTTTTACAATCCTACCAACTATCTTGACAAAGTTACATATGTCTTTATTTTTCTACCAGTTTTCAAAAATTACCTCATTTTGGTTTTGCTATCAGGAAAAGAGATTGCTTTTCTAGTGTATAAAATTCTTAATTGATTCTCTTAGCTGCACTAATTAGGTAAGTAAGACACTTGTAGCAGTTGATAGATTATTATCACTTTTGTACAATATTTAAAACCTCAAACCACTCACAGTGAATTACACTGGGTGGGTCTTCCACAATGAAGGTAATTTATAGCATAGCATTAAAAATGGATGTGCTTGTCATCAGATAAATGAGTTTCCCAGTTGCTGATGGCAAGGGGAGGGCGAGTCTGTATATGTGTCACCTCTTGGCTGGGCATATGCAAATTAGCACATAAAAGTCTCTGAGAAACTCAGCCTATATAAAATTTTCTTTTTTAAACATTTCGAGCTGCTATTTAAAGAACTACAAATAGTATTTTCCAAACTCAGTTTTGCATAGGATCTTTATTTGTTGTTCACTTATATCACCAATACTGATTTGAAAAAGCATTAGAATAATGCTCTATTTGTATTTTTAAATGTGATTTTAGAAAATAGGAACAGATGTAAATTGGTTCAAATACTTACTTTCATTTGGCATCATTCCAATATATGATTAGAGATAAATGAATTTGTGGGATAAGTCAGCTGCTTATAAGTTACTCTTTATAGTCTGTTGAACTTGATATGTTAATCTTTTTATTCAATTCTTTGAATTTATATTCATTTGTAAAATGAGTGAGGCAGTAAGAATGGCTTGGGAGGCAGGTGGCTGCTTGTCTCCCTACCTCCATCGTAGGTGGCATTTCCTCTTTGAATATGTGCAGCGAGGGAAGTGTGGCCCCGGGGTATCAGGAATATGTAAGGAGACCCGAGAGTCAGAAGAAGGGGCAAGCGAAGGAGAGGGATATAAAAGGCTTCAGCACGGAAGAAGAGCAGTACAAAGGGTGGCCAGATAACTTGAATTCTGCCCTTTGCCCTGCTCTCAGGATACCAGGAGGCCAGAATACATTCTCAACAAAGCGATATCAAGACTATCATTCCTGTATATAAATATATATTCAATTCATCCACCTGTGTATACTTTAGGCAAATTAAATATATCAAAGATTATTTGCACAAAGAACCCTTCATACAGTAGGCAGCATCAGAAGAGGTTAAGACAGGCTGCTAGACAATAGAGGCAGTGAGCAGTTAGAGACAGAAAACACCGCGGGAACACAGACGCCCCTTGAGGCATCACAAGTAGGCTCTCTCCTATTTGGGTATGGTCTGCTCAGCTTGGATGTGGTTGAAACTTGCCTGCTTATGATTAGCCAGACTTTTTCTTTCTTTTATAAGAAATAGATGCTTCCAACATTCAATGGAGTCACGTCTTGATTAACAAGGGAAAATATCATTAGTTGAAAACGCATCTAACTTGGTGGACATTGTAGCTGAGCAGCACCATGCGTTGCGCAGTGTCACCGTTTCCTCTTGGTTGTTGTCTGATTAGGAGCAAAGGCTCTTTGCTGCTGTCTGAAGTCATGGGAGAGAGTCACACTGCATGTTACTGGCTGGGGAAAAGATCACAATTTAAAACTTGAAGCACATTTTCTACTGAGTCTGTGTCTTCTTTGCACTGCTGCAAAGCCAAAGTATCCTACGCTGAACCACTGTAGACTGCAGACATCTCTAACTCCTGCACTAGGTGTATTTGTTTATATACTGAGTTAAGTCTCCTGGTTTAAAATAGGAACTAAAGTTACAGACCCAACCTCAAGGCTGTAACCTGACTATTTAATTTAATACCTTGCAAAGCATCGAGGACAAAAGACACATTGATACTCATTTGAGGTCCCTTAATGAAAATGATGAGTATGAAATTATCAAATAAATACTATAGAACAAATTTTAGAACTGAAGAGCATCACTGTCCAGATTGAAGGATCTGTTTGGCATTCAGAGTGAATGAATGAAAAATGTATTTCAAGACATGTGTTCATAAAATTAAAGAACAATCATGACTTCTTTCCAACCCTAAACATTTCTATATGTAGAGCAGGAGGAGTCATTATAAAAGGACGAGAAGGAGAAGACCCACCTATTTTTCAAAGCAGCACTGTAAGCTTGGCAGGAATAGAGAAATGTATTTAAACCCTTAGGAGAAATGTTTTGGCCCAAATTCTAACTTATCAAAATATTAATCAAAGAATGGGAGGGAGGGAGGCCAGCCTAGGCGGGCACCAGGGACAGGCAAGGGGAAACAGAGGCAGGTGGAGGAGATCCTGCACAAAAATAATAATAATCAAAGGTAAGAACAAGATAAGAGCATGTTTACACTTCACTATGGACATTCGTGGGCCAGTGTAGAAATGAGTGGCTACAAACAGTTCGTGAGCACTTTAAAAGTGGCCTGACTGTTTTTATCTTCACTTATATTTAAGTAATTTAAATTTAAATAAACACAAAACACCTTACTCTGGTGAAGGAAGTCATTCCTGTGCTAGACAAGGATGGTCTTTTTGAATTAGTAGGCACCTAGGTGGAGCAGAGCATGTTTCCAAAGAACGTGTGGCCCCGACAACATCTCCTGTTTGTTTCACCCAGGCCCATTTTACACAGAACACTTCAGCACCTTGAACATTGAAGTTAGCTGTCACGGTGTGTGTAACGCCACCCACAACTGAGTGAGGACCTGAATGTAGTGAGAACCTTGGAGAGAAGTCAAAGAAGAATGTGGTGCGATAGCCCAGAGGACGGGAGGGATGCTCCCCACGAGGAAAGTGTGGTTTCCAGAAAAAGGGTCACCTTGAAAAGCACCGAAACCCCAAAGATCTTTTTTTAAGGGGGTTAAAAAATACAAAAGAACTTGTGCAGCACATTTGGGTTGGACTGGGAGCTGAGGACCTCATAGCGGGGAAGTCTCCTTCCCTGGGGAAGAATGGCAGGCTGAAGCCGGTGGTTCCGAAAGGGTGCCTCCTTGCCTGTCTCAATCTCCTGTGCAACTTCAAATGCTTCGAGAGCAGTGTTCATTGTTTTAGTCTCAGGATCCACAACACAGAAATCTCTTAAAACTAATTTTTTAAACAAAGGCAGTGAAATATGTCCAGGTATTTATTTTTAGACAATGTTTGCCTTTTATTTATCATTTCTCACATTCCCAGGTCTCGGAGTATACCCAGTGTTCCCAAGTGTCACCACGCCGTGCCTGGGGTGTAGAATACAGAAGCTTCATGCCATGGTGAGGTATTCTTAGCTCTCATTTAACTTTCTAATAGACAGAAAAAAAAAAACAATAGTTTTACATCCTTAAGCTAAACCTTTGCAGAACCCTATACTCTGACCTTACTTATAGCCCTAAATATCTTCAAGGTGTGGGCCAGACTCCCTGTTCTTAGCCACAAGGCTTTCTTCATTACTGCTCTGAGGCTCCCTGGAAACTTTCTTTTCTGCAGCTCTCCAGAGGGCATATTACCAGAACCAATGCACCTTTTTATTTGCCATCCCATTAGTTACCTTTTATAACTGCATAGGAGATATGTAAAAATCCCAAGGCCCTTTCCCAAATCCAGGGATTTGGTGGCTTTAGGAGCCGATCCTCTTCCTGCAGAATGGCCCTGCCAATGTTGTGCAGCAAGCAACCTGTATTGCGGAGTTGGCATAGATATTCTGAAACTACACAGACCTTCTGTGGTGTTTAGTTTTTGGCAGAATTTATGTTTCTGGCTGATTGCCACCATGAAATGTGTTTAGCTTTAACTGGCAGGTCTGGTCAACACTGCAGGTCATAGGTAAGCCTGGGTACTTCAGAGGAGCTGCAGGCAAATCTCAGCCTCTTCCCAGTTTTCTTTTTGCTCATCTTACCTCCTCTGGACAGGCTGATCTCAGCAGCGTTTCTTTCCTCCCACCTGATTTTCTGATAAACACAAGCTGCTTTGTGATGAGATTGTTCTGCAGCATGGGTTGGTAGAAGCTATTCAGGGAGTGCTAAGAGAAAGGATCAAGGTTAGCATTGTGAATGAAGGCCCGGACACAGCCAGGCCACGAGCTCCTCGGGCCTGGGCAGTGTTCTTGAGCAATTCCACAGGGTGCTGACAAGCCTGTGGGAACACAAGAGACCTGCAGCCTCGACAGAGCCTTTACTGTGGGCTCCCTGGTGTCACCTGGAGCACAAGGACTTTCTGTTTTGTTTCCCTTCCAACAGTGATTTGCAACAAGCCGTTTTTGTGAGTGCTTATTTTGCTTAGTTCAGTGAACGTGACTGTAAGGTTTCCTACTATCTCAGCCCAAATGTATCTGTGAGCCACAGTGGGAACCTATACAGCTCTTAAGTGAGAAGCGTGACCCAATCACCATGAGCTCCAGAGAACCTTTGTGGAATTGGTCACTTGGTGGAGGGCATGGATGTGCACATTACTGCTGTCCCCCTGTGCTATAAGAACGCCATCATGGAAACCACAAAAGTGAGGGTCACCCACAGAGTTTGTAAGTATAATTTAAAAGTTAAGAGAATTCCTGATTATATGACAGGAATATTCATTTGAAAATTGTAAGTATTTGGGATACATTCAATTTCCTATTTTTCAAAGCAAAGTAGTAGGAGGTAAATAATATCATGAAAGTAGAAGTCTTGTTTCATGAAGTAGAGCATTTGTATATTTTTATTGTACCCTGCTAGATAGTGAACTTAGCTTGATACATAGTAAGTACTCAGTACATAACACCAAATAAGGGAATTGATGAATTAAAAGTACGTTTTAAACAATAGTTAATATGAGAAAATGTAGCACCTGCCTTCTGGCCAGTAAAATCTGACTTGAATTCTCCCTAGCACAATTGTTCATATAAGAAATTTTAGCAGATAAAATGGGGGATTATGATTTAAATTTTATATTGTGTTAGAGTATAATATAAAAGAGTACATGAAATTCAAGTGCATTAATTCAAATGCAGATTATGTATAGAATGATATATACATACATGCATACATTACTGAAATCTGCACTTTTTTCTTTATTAGTAGGAGGTCTAAAGCAATACTCTAAAGTGGCAATTTGGACACACACACACACTCAAACTTAGGCTATCAAATGCACAATTAAGAGCTAGAAATGAGCCTCGGCCTCCAAGGGCTCAGCTCTGTGTGTATTTTAGGGGCAAATGAGGCTGTCTATTGGGAAGCGACTTCAGCTGCATCACTGTTTCTCTCCATTCCTCTGTCCTGGAACGGCTGAATTTTGCCATGGCTTTAGCTAACGTGCTAGGTCAGTGATGATATCAATTGTAGGACAATTACTCCAGATTGTGGGGCGTCTGGGTGCCATGCACTAATCACCCTTCGGTTTCTGCAGAGGCAGGGCAGAATGTGGAGCTCTGTAGTCCTTTCACAGTGGGCCTGTGATTCAGGCATGGCTTGGAAAGGGCCCTGGTGTTGGCAGGCACTGCAGGCAAATTTTCCAGCAACAGTGTGGCTCCCTTTGCCTCCTTCAACAGGTCTTCAGTTGGCTGTATTAGTTCATCGGCCTCAGACTTTGAATTGGCACAAACGCATTGTGCAGATGGGGCAGTCACATCGCCCGGCCTGGAACTAATTAAAACTGGAATATTTTAGATCAGAAGGAGGAAGTGTGGCCAGATTTTCAAGGATGGTGCAAGTGAGCTGAAAGAGCAGATTGACTCAGTCCTAGGAGAGAAATCTGGTGCTGTCTGACCTTAGGTAGCCCCAGCTGGGCCTGGCGAGGTTCTCATGTGTGATAGCCCCTGCAAAGCTGATGGCTTCTGGACCATCTCAGTGGTTTAGGAAATATGCTTTTAAAAAAATACCTTGCATGTGACACCATGTTTTATTAAGAAGAGCAAGATTGCCAAGCTTGTTAGTTTCAGGGAAGAGACACGGCCAATTGAGTGAAGGCCAGAGAAAAGGCCTTAATAAGGGAAGATTACTATCTGGTTAAGGGTGAGAACCATGTTCAGAAGACTGGACTCTAGGCGGGCTGGATGGACACCCAGTGACCTCCCATCACCCAGGGATACCATCTGTAGGACTTCTCTATGGGTGTGCTTCCCAGGTGTGTCCACACTCACAGGGCCACCTCCCCCTGCCTCTTTCTATGCTGTCTTATAAAAGATACTCACTGGCTCTGATTGAGCGCTGCCTTGCTAAGGGGCTTGCCTCAGTTTGTTCCTATCCAGGATTTCACTCCAGGTTTGCGAAACTCCAAGTCTTTTCAAGTTTGGCAACCTTACCTCAAGTCACTGTGGCAAATTGTAAAGAAATTCCACTGCTAGATTTTGGTGCTATTTATTTATTTATTTTAACACCTCCTTCACTGGGGGGAAGTGTGTTTTTACCAAGCTTGCACCATGACTTAGCCCTGAGGTAAAACATGCAAGCACTAATCCCATTTAATTCACTTAAGAGCAAGAACAAAAAAGTGTACAGAAATTCATATTATTATTCTACTTTTTACTTTCATTTTAAAAGTTTTTATAGAGCACATCTAACACAACCTTTCTTGATGTTTTTCAGTGTACAACTCAGTGGCCTAAGGACACTCACAATAGCCTGCAGCCAGCCCCACCATCATTTCCAGAACTCTTTCCACCTTGCAATACTGAATCTTTGCACCCATTTTCCAGCTTCCCAGAGTTTCTTCCCACCAGGCTCTGGCACCTACCCTCAGACTTCCTATGTTCTTGAATTTGCTTACTCCAGATGTCTCTTACAGACAGAGCAATTCAATCCTTGACCTTTTGTGACTGGCTTATTCCTCTCAGCATTAGACACTTAAGGTTCAACCCTGTTGTGGTGGGTATCAGAATTTTCTTCCTTTTTAAGGCTGAATAGTATTCCATGACAGAATATATGTCACATTTATTCATTCACTTGCCAATAACTATTTGGTTTTCTTCCATCTTCAGGCTATTATGAATAATGTTGCTCTGAACAAGACTGTGAAACCCTCTTCTAGAACTTTATTTTGCTTTATGTTGGAAGAATCTGAGGTACAGAGACAGTAAACAATTTATCCTGGATCAAATGATAGTTAAGTGATAGAACCACGAGTGAGATCCAAGACACTCACCCTGCAGAAAGTGTACTTCTCCTTTCTCTCCTCCTCAGCCCCTTCCAGGGGTGGCTGTCTGCCCCAGGGTAATGGGCTGTATCTTGTGAAGTTGAAGCATGAATTAGGAGCACACCATGATTCATATTAATTAAATATTTATCATCCTAGTATTGACTTTTCCAAATTGGATTCTTCACACTAAATTATACATCATTCCAAAACTGTCAGGAGCAGACAAGCATAACAACTACAATTTAAAAAGCAGCCAAGAAGTTGATACTTCGCTGTGTATCTAAATATATTGCTTCTACCTAAAAGCAATACAAATCTTTGGCATTTTATTCTACCATGGACTTACCCCCATAACTACGAAAATATCTGTTCATCACAAGTTCATCCTTTATATATTTAACTCTACAAAATACATAGTAGTGCTCCCTTTTTACATATGAAAAATCCAGAACTCACAACAACATAGCCTAGTATTCATCTGCTCTCCCTCTAGCCCCCAAACTCAAGCTTGCTTTGCTACCTTTTATGTCCTGAGCATTACTTACATTGGGTGTAAAGATGAATTTTAGTGAATCAGAAGCAAACAGAAATACTTGGACATAAGATGCTCTGAATTTTAGATACAGTGGAACTGCAGAACATGAATTTCACTTGTTTTGTGATTTGTTCTTTTTGTTTTTGTTTGTTTGTTTGTTTTTGCAGAACTCAGGCCCTTGTGCTTGCCGGGCAAGCCCTTATTCTACTGAGCTATCTTCCTGGCCCCTTGTTTTGTGATTTGGGCAGCATTTGTGTTTGTATGGGGAAGACGGCCACAGTTGTTGGTCCTTGATGAGGAATTTGTGAATAGAAGCAACATTTTACAGAACACTTTCATCTGGAAACCAAATTGTTTGCAATCAGAGGCTTTCGTGCACCAAGGTATTATTCTCTTGGTTTCTGAGACAATCTGGAATGACTCCTGAACGTGAACAATGTGTAAATATCTTTGAAGGACAAAAGCTGCTGAGAATGGATTACTGAATGACTTAGTGGCAAAAGTAATGCATATTTAATATCTGGGAAGATATCATACATACCACCAGAGCCCGCAAGCACCAGGATCTACTTCTAACAACTCAGCATTCGTGGAAGACTGTGGTCTGGGACCTTGCTCAGAGATCCTTTGCTCAGGGCTGCCTGGCTCCATTTCAAAATGTTTCCTATAGCTCAGCCTCCAACTCAACTCTTCATCCTGGAAAAGTCTGTGTCTCCTTCCAGCTCAGTGCTGTGATTTATTTTTGGTGGTAAAGGGAAGAATTAGTCATACCTTCTCTTCTGTTGGAGTCTAATGGGAGCATTGTGACCAGTGGTAAAGATGGTAGTTTATCAGGCTGGTGACTTGTAGGTTTATGGCATGGGTCTCCTTGCTGGTCTGAATTTCTGTTCCCCTGTGAGTCACTCTACAATAATAATGAAGAGGTAAGGTCCAGCATCCAACAGTGGCCCTCCTTGTACTCAGCTTTCACATTGCAATAATTCCATATTATGGGGGACAGATGATGTCACTCCCTTGGCAGTTGAAAACAAAGGAGGCAAATAAAAATGACTGGGACCACCCAAAGAACTGCCAGTCAATACTATTGACAATGAAGGGGAAAGCTTTCTTTCTCTGGGTCATAAAGTATGACTGAGCTAAGCAATATTGACCTTAGGGTAAAGGATATCTTAGGGTTTAATGAGTGGCCAGGAAGCTCGTGGACCTTTAGTCAAGCTGATTATTAAGTGCATGAAAGTGTCTGACCCTGGCCACCATAATTGCTGCTACAAATACAAAGCATACAGAGAGCCCACATCTGTGTCAGACAATGTGCTTTTGTAAGTAAGTCCCAGTGCTAGGCTACCATGCTGACCTTCCAGAGAAGCCCAAGTGTCCCCTTCACAGAGCTGCCCAGCATTTGCAGTGGACATCGTTTCATGAAGATTCAGTACTAGGAATTAATTCTGAAAATAAAAATAGATGGCGCTTACCATTCTTACTGGATAGCATGTCATACTGCAAGCACTTCAGAACTGATGGTTACAAGGGCCAGGGCCATGCACCAGAAATACAAGGCAAGCCAAAATACCATTTGTAATTTGCTTTTGGCTGTATTCAAAAGCTGACTGAACTTCAGTATTTTACTTAATGTAATAGATACAAAATAGTTTCATTTTGCACATATTTTTCAATAGAAAAATTCAGGGGACATCTTTATTCATTTGTTTCTTTTTTTTTTCTTTTCTTTTTTGGTACCAGGGACTGAACTCAGGACTTTGACCTTGCCAGGAAGACATTTATGCTGCTGAGCTATCTCCCCAGCTCTTCATTCATTTTTATACATGGTTTTCAAAACCCAAGGTGTGCATTTCACACTGGCAAATACACCCCAGTTCAGATGTGCTACATTTCAAGTGCCCCAATGCCACTTGGTGGGTGGCTGTCATTTAGGACGGTGCCAGTGCAGGAAGCTGGTTAGGTTGAGAATGCATCTGAACACCCAAGGGGGTGAAAAGGCTGACACAGAGAAAGGCACTTTCTCATCATGATCAGCAAAGAGCTCTCTTCTGGAGAAATGCTGCCTCGGGGTTTGCCTACCCCT
>NDGM011179900.1:0-14915 GCA_002564305.1 Octomys mimax | reverse complement strand
AGAGATGGTGGAGCTCACAATCCTTTTCTGTCTATGTACATGAAGTTTTTCAACATTTATTATTCAATAAAGATAAAATGCGAAGCATGAATACTCTTTATTAAGGCATCTAAAAGATTTAAGGAATCCCACAGAGTATGTTAATCTTATTAATGTGTAGAAAAAAATCAATGATTTTTCTAAATGTTTAAGGTGACACTTTCATCATAATTCACCTGAGTAAGTCCATGTTTATGACATTTATTCACAAAAAGACATCATAAAGGAATGCTAGACAATTAGATATTGTTGTTGCTGTTGCTATTAATGTTATTATATGAGGTTTTGTGTGAAGTAGATTTTTGAATGCCAGCATGGGACACTGAGATCAGCCCTTAGGCAACCCCATGCAGGGGCCAGCAGGCAGGAAGTGGATTGAACCCGTTGCCCCTGTGTCTGCCTAAGGAGGCATTTTAAAGTTACTAAGCTATCCAGATGGCCATTGACAAATTTTTTTCTCAGTAGCCATTCTCTGTTATCACAGCTTTCAAATTTATTTCCATATATCATGAACTAGCAAGTTGTGATTAATTTAATCAGCATATATTTAAATACACTTGTTAAATGATATTATTTTTTAGTTATCCATATACAAACCAATTCATGATGCTTTATGAACTTCTGCATTGAATTTGGAATAATATTCTTTCAAATTGAATAACTCTCTGTCATTCAGTCCAAAGGTGATGACATTTTTCCGTGTATCTATTCTTTAATTTTGTCTCTTTCATTTCCCTCTAGGGCTTTTTTAAACAGACATGCTAAAGCACTTGGCTTTGTCATACACACTACAAAGATTGTTTTCTTATGTTTGTATATTGGTAGGCATAGATATTTTCTTGCTTTAATTTGGATATTGCTATTGTCATTTTCATGTTCAAAGATCTTTTCTTCTACAATACTTAATTTACTATCACATCAATCAGCTAAAACTTTAGTTATAATTTTAAGCTCTGCAATTTCCTTGCATTACTAAAATATGTATTTTATTTCAAATATTGTAACATTTCTCAGTCCATTAAGTACTTATATGTATATAATTATATTTTACTTTTGTGTGCATTTTGTGTTGTGTTCTATTGCTGACTTTTCTGTTGATTACAGTTTTCATACTTTTTTAAACGTATTTTGATTGCATGGGAATGTTGGTCACTATAGATTTTAGTTGTCTGGTATCTTGGTTTTACTGTGGGTATTATTATCTTTTGAGTTTTGTTTGACTGCAATTTTATAATTTAGGCCAGTTGTAAAATTTTGGAGGTTAATTTAAAAACAAAACACAGATAGGGTATAATCTAGAGGAGCCTTTAGTGAGTATCAGTTTATTTCTCCTTTTGTGGTGAGACTTTGTGCTTTCCACTGAACAGTTCGTAGAGTCAACCAGCTCCCCTCATGGTCAGAACTCAAGCATTTCCAGTTCTTGTGAGAGTCGTGGATTTAGATGAGAACTTCTTATCTGTAGTGTTTTGTCTCCAGGTGTTCTTTCCAGTCTTCTCAGGTGCTCAACCTATGCGTGCACAGTTTGTTAACCAAGACTGAACAGACTCTAGTAATATTTCTCAAACTTTTGTTTGTTTCCGTGCATGTCCCTCCACTTCTCTACTGGAGCATGCACATTCCTGCTTTTCTCCACTGACAACCTGCCTCACGCCCACGCTTCTGTCTCTTGAGCTCAGAAATACCGCTCAGTATTGCTTCGGCTTCGCGTCAATTGAGAGTTTTTATTTTTTATTTTTATTTTTATTTTTTATTTTATTTATTTATTTATTTTTGTGGTGGAACCGAGGATTGAACTCAGGCCTTTGCGCTTGCCAGAGAAGCGCTTGTTCCACTGAGCCATCTCCCCGGCCCCGAGAGTTTTAAATTACAGTGCACAATAGTTTTTAAAATATTGAAAGGAGATGCATCTTGTCACTAAAACTCACTGACACAGAAAATGCGATCCAATTTTTTCCAAGTGTAAAAAAGAATAAATCTAGTGAATGATATTGCATAGTTCTGGGTTAGAAAGAGTAAAGTTGTTGTACATATGAGTTATAGTTGTTGCATTTGTTCAATAAAATATTTAGCATAGGAAAAAATAATAGATATACAAGGCTAGAACCATGTATTACTGAACGATTATAAATGTCATGAAACTTGTAAAGGGAATTTTTTTTTAAATGTATTTGGCAGCAGGTCTACAGAGTATACAGGGTCTCACTACATAGATCAGATTCGTAGTGATTCTCCTGTTTTCAGCCTTCCAAGTGCTGGAACTACGATCACGCACCACCACGCCCAGTCTCAATCGCTGTCTCAGAGCGCCCCGGGAGGGGGGCTGGTGTGCTACGCATGGGATTGAACCCTAGCTGCTGTGCTCTGCCGAAGCTGGCGCTTTAGTCCACTGAGCTATCTACTGGCCCTAGGACAAATTCTTTCTTTCTTTTTTTCTTTCATTCTTTTTCCTTTTTTTTTTTTTTTTGTGGTACCATGGATCGAATTCAGGACCTTGTGCAAGCAATTATTCCACTAAGCTATCTTCCAAGCCCTGGGAAATGTTGTACATTCAATTTACAAAAACTTTGATTCACAGTTAAGGAAAGGATGATTGACATAAAGGAGACCGTTACAAAAATAAGATTAAAAAAGCTCTTCAATGATGAGTGAAATAAGCCTAAAGTGATGTGAATACTCACTCCTTTGTGATTGTGCAAAATGTTCTTCAATAGTTAGAATATTTGTATTCACAGTTAATAGAAACACATGCATGGGAAAATACTATACAGAAGAAAAAAGTAATAAAAACAAAAATAAAAAGGCATCTAACAATTGTTTCCATGGTCACGAGCTTAAAATGGGTTTCAAGAATAAGAAAGAAAATTTTCTTCTATCTAACAGCACCTACTGTATACATGACCCAACAATGATTGATGCCAAAGATAAAGATACAAAAAGTAATCAGGAACATCTTTTTAAATTAATTAATTATTTAGTACAGGGTCTCACTACACAGCTCAGACTTGTAGTGATCCCCTGTCTCAGTCTCTCCAGCGCTGGGATTATAGGCATGTGCCACCACGCCCAGACTTGGTGGTCAGCATGGTGTGCCTGGGGTGCCTGGGGTTCCAGGGCTGGCATGGCTATCTCCCCAGCCACTAACAGGGACATCTTTTATAAATTATTATCTCTAGAGAGTTTCTAATCCACCTCTAAATGTAAAATTTGCAAGTTCTTCTTTTCATATGGACTTGTCTTTAACTAAGTTCATTTTTAAAAATTTATTTTTACCTTAAAAGATTTTATTGGTATATGTTTTCAGTGGATCAAATTAAATTTCTTCTATGTCATTGGTACCTGTACATAGTACAACTCTGTTCTTTTTTTCATCCTTTCCTTCATCTTTACCCCCTTCCTTCTAGCTCTTGAAACCATTCCCATTTGAAAAATATCTGTCTCGCTATTTCCTATTATATTTTATACTCCTTTTTTATTTTTTAATTTATTCACAGGGTCGTACTGTACAGCTCAGACTCGTAGTGATTCTCCTGTTTTCAGCCTCCCCAGTGCTGGGTTTACAGGCATGCACCACCACGCCTGGATTCGGTGGCAAGATCAGTGTGCCCAGGGGTGAAGTGATGTGGCATGTGGTGCCTGGGATTGAAGCTGGGTCGCTGCGAGTGCCTAAGCAGGCACTTATTCAACTGAGCTATCTCACCAGCCCTTATCTTTTATTTTATTTTATAAAGGAAAAGACAAAAATAACAAAATAGAGTTTTAAAAGAGGTTCATAGGTGAGTTGCAATAACTAAACATTGTGTATTGTTTTCAAAGTAGTTATGCAGAGTATAAGTCATAGGCAAGGTAGTTTGTTCAAATGAGATTATCACCAACCTTTCTTTTCAATAAACTAAGAGAACTTAACAGTATAACTGTCTTAACTATCTTGTGTATAAATATATCTATATAGATTTCTCTTTCCTTTTTCTTTTCCCCTTTCCCCATCACAGTTTGTGTTTGCTTTTTTACAGCTTCTTCCAATTCATAATATTTATTGTATAATTTAAATCCCATTTTCTAATTTAACATCTCACACTAGTGACACAACGCCATGCTTACACATATGGGTTTGCTTTGTTGCACTTAATTAATTTTAAATCATTATCTATATTATCAAAACCATTGATTGATGGACATATAATGTTGGAGGTAAAATATTTACTACCAAATTATTCCATATTGACTGAAGAATCCCCTATTCCATTCTCAGAACACTTATTCAACATGAAGCTTAAAGACTCTAACTTTACAAACATAAATACGTGTGTTTGTTTTTATAATGCATTTTAGATTTTCTTCCAAGTTTCAAAAAAAGGTATTTATTTATTTATTTATTTGGCAGTACTGGGGAGTGAACTCAGGATCCTGTGCTTGCCAGGCAAGTGCTTATTTTACTGAGCTATCTCCCTGACCCCCCAAAAGGTATTTATTTAATGAATGACAATATGTAATGCAAACATGCTAAAAAACTCTGAGCCTTCTCCTTTATGCCAAAGATAAAGTATATGATAATCATTTATTTAGTAGTGATAATCACTGATTTGTGCAGTTTACTAAACACATCACACACAAAGAAAAAAAAAAAAGAATCTGAAAAAATATTAGACAAGATAACAGATTTGCTTCTCAAATAATTTCTGCTATTCATTTCCTTAATTTGTAATTTCTACACCAGAATAGTGTTTACTTAAGTTAGATAAATTATTTTGAAATACAATAAGATTCGTAAGGAAATTTGAGTAAAACCACAGCTCTCGATATTTTTTGTTTCTGTCCACCGTGTAATGTTGTATTCAGAATAACGAAACACATCCTAAAGAAGTAGGGGCTGACAGGTAACTCTGTGACAGAGTGCAAGCCTAGCACATGCAAGGCTGTAGTTCAATTCTTGCACAAAAAACAAAACAAACAAAAACAGGTAGAAGTCTTGCTGAGAGCAAAGGAGTACGCCTCTCAGCCCAGTGCTTGGGAGACTGAGTAATATAAACAAGAGTTCAACACCAGCCTGCACAATGTAGTGAATGGAAGTCTATCGTGAGTTTCTTAGTGAGACCATGTCTCAAAACAATAACACACACCTTCAGCAAGCTCAGGGACCAGGGTTTGATCTCTGGCACCACAAGCTGTGCTGGCCCAGCCTTAGAGCACAATGAGCTGGTCACCCAGTCTGGGCATAGTGGTGCATACCTGTAATTCCAGCGCTGGGAAGGCTGAAAACAGGAGGATCACTATGAGTCCAAGTTGCACAGTGCGACCACGTACCAAGTACTTAAAAAAAAAATCAAGTAAAAGTAAAACAAATAAACCAAAAAATACTTGTAAATTGTACCTGCTATGTAGGAACCAGAACGTTCAAAAGGGGGCAGATTCTGTACACTTATCTTTGTTTGTTATGCATAGTTCTTATAATTCCAAAATGTGACAAATTCAAGGGTAAGGACCTTAATAATTATTGTCAGTGTCAAGGCATACCACATGTCCATTGTCAACCAGGGACAGCGAGAATGTAAAATCAAATGTCATCTTGAGAATACTGAATAAAGCTCATCCCAAAATTCCTTTTATTTTAAAAGAAAGTATTAAAATGAAATCATGCATGACTCCAAAATGTATTTGGATTTCTTAATAGTGCATTAACAATAGGGAATTTTATCAGATTATATTTTCACAGAAAGAGTTTGAATGAGTTTGAGGTGATTTCTGTTTCAATCCTAACGGCGACCTACACAAGTGTCTGTTTTTTTCTACTATTTTATGTCTGCTCTTTCCATTTATATTTTAACCTATTAATATATGGGTGGATTTAAAGGAAACCAAATCAGTTTGACCTTTAATGTAAAGTCATTTTTGTATGATCAAAACAGTACAATTTCAACTACCAGAAAGAATGTGGATTTTAAGATTCAAAAGCACGTGACATTTTCAGCAACCTGGGAGGAATGATAATGTAGCCAAGCTTAAATGATAATTTTATCTACATAGCTGCCTTCCTTCCTCTCCTTCACTGTATATTAAGACTTCTGCCCAGAGATATATGTTTAGCCAAGCTGTTTTAATATAACTTATTAAACTTTAAAATGATTCAAGGACAAACGCTGGACTTCAGCTTCACCATAGGACACTGCTTTTTCTTGCATCATTTACCAACTTTCTTAGCAGCTATGTTACCACTAAACCTGGAAAGAAGGAATTATCCAGGAAAATTGCTATCAGTTGCTAAACCTGCTGGATTATACAACTCAGACCATAATAATTTCCCTAGTGAAATCCTGACAGCTTGGGGCAACCCATTAGCCACTGTTAACGCTTTAGGGAACAAATGGAATGCAATGGCTCTAAAGTTTTCCACATTTTTATGCACACAAAATTTATATGGAAAGCAGGTGCCCAGAGTCTATTCCCAGAAGTTCTTACTCAGTTCATTTAGGGCAGAAGCCATGAATATGCATTTTTCACATGCACATCTCAATCAAAAAGACTGCATGAAGTTTTCACATGATTTTCATTTATCTTTGCTCATGTATATTTGCTCAAACATAACTAATAACTACGAAAAAGATTTGAAACATGGAGTATGAGAAAGGCCCAGTTATAGCAGATTCTAGGATACAATATGTGTTTTTTTTTTAAATTCTAATTGGTAAATAATAATTGTATACTTCTATGTATTATGATGTGATATTTTACAATACAGACACATATAAGGGCACTTTGTTTAAAATTATTTCAATGATAAAGGTAAAATCCGTAATATAGCCTTTTCATTGAATTCAGCTTGTATAGGATTTGATATGCTTTAGCCATCTGTGCAGAGGCATGACTTATCATTTTGGGCCTTTCATTATATACTGACTTATATTCACTGATGCTCATTATGTCTTCCTTCGGCAAACCAATCAGCAATCATACATACATTTAAAAAAAAATTGAACTGTATGTATATTTCTGAGTTAGATGCTTCAAACTCCTTGGACTATTTGTTGCTATCAACTGTTTCCTAAAGAGTAGTGAAGTTTTAGTTGACTACTGAAGAGGGAAGGGGAACCCCAACATTGATGAATATATGCTACCACTGGCACAGCAGAGAGATGTGGGTAATTCATATAGTCATAAAGATAATGCTTAGCTGCAACCATGGTGAACGCTGTGAAGATTAAAAAAAGAAAGAACTAAATATTATTACATCCACTATTAATGATTGGATTTATAAAGGGCCAACCTGATAGTTCAGTGGACTAAAGAGCCTGTGTAGGCAGAGCGCAGCAGCCAGGGTTTATCCCCGGTGTGCTGTGCCAGTCCCGCCTGCAGGTCATGCTGAGACAGCGATTGAGACAGCGATTGAGACAGGGTGTGGTGGCACGTGCCTATAATCCCAGCACTTGGGAGGCTGAAAACAGGGGAATCATCACAAATCTGATCTACGGAGTGAGACCTTGAAACCCTCCCCTAAATACAGGAAAGGAAAAAAGAAAGAAAGAAAGAAAAAGATTAGATTTCTGGTGGTGAACATTCAAGTGTAAATGCCTTAGTGAAGGAAGGTAAGTGAGGAAGACTGGTTGATATGCTAGACAGATATAGAGCTATATTACTTAATGTCAGCAACTCAAATTTCAGAAATTCATACAGAAGTTAGAGAACAAAAGCTGAGGAAAGAATGCAAAAATGGGATTTGTGAGGTGAGAGGACTTGATTTGATAGCAAACTCTCCTTTTGCTCCTGAGGCAGACTAGCCCCCCTTAATGGTTCTATCCTTTGTCTTTGATGATAGAGATTTAAATTAGATACAACTGGTGTAGTGGGCCATAGGATACAGTAATAGTGACAGAAGGGCAGGACAATAATTACAGATTAATAAAACAACTAACTGATATTTTCCTTAATACAGTACATCCTCCCTTGTTTTCTGATTTAGAAGTTCTTTCAGATCAGTAATCATATCTTCACTTCTGTAGACATGTATTTGTTCATTTACCAATGATTAATTGAAATCTTACCATAGAGTGATCTAGATAGTACACACTTAATTGACTCTTATATGCAGGTAATAAAGATAAAACTTCTCTGCATCAAAGGAAAAAATGAGAAATAGTACATTCCATTGTTGGATCACATTGGGTAATGTTTGGGCTGTAGATATTAGACACTAAATTATTGAGGGCAGAAGTTAATTAATGAGGAGTTGAATATGTGAAGATGGAACCATGAATGATACAAAAAAAATTGGTGTCAATTTTAGTGGCTTCACTGATGAAACATTTATGTATCATTGTCACATCTACATATGCACAATCTGGGGAGAGATCACAGGACTGAACCAAGAGATACTTTCAGGTTCTTTGACTTCCTTCAAACCAAAGCAAGTTATCTAGGTAATAATCTACCATATATACTTTCTTTCATATCTTAACCTTTGCTTTCATGACATTTGAAGATTTCATTATCTTTCATGTGACATATATTTTTGAATAATTAAGCTATTATTCAGAGGAAACTTACTCAATTTCCAACTATCCTTTATGTCCAATGTCTCATTATTACAAATTTATCAACTACAGTGAAAATGAATTTACCTGACTTTTAGCTTCTTAAATATCTAGAGGTATCTACTTAATCAATAAATGTATGGTAGAAGTCAATCTCTCAAGAATGGTAATGTCTAATCTCTAAGTATTTAACATTATTAGATTATTTTCTGAAGTTTTGCCAAGAAATTCTACTAAAAACTTTTGTTATTTGTATATTTTTTTCTAAGTTTGTATGCTAAAAATATATGTTTTTGCACATTTTTATAAATCTCAGTAGTTAAAATATTCTTTCCAAATCTGTTCATATGTATAAAAGTTTTAAAAATTTCTATTCAAGGGCTGGCCAAACAGTTCAGCAGATTAAAGTCCCTGCAAGCAGGCACAGGGCCTGGAGATTTGATCCCTCGGCTTGCCATGCCAGCCCTGCTCCCAGGGCATGCTGAGATGGCAATTGAGACTAGGCATGATGGCGTGCACCTGTAATCCCAGCTCTTAAGAGGCTGTAAACAAGTAGATCACTACAAGTCCAATCTAGTAGTGATTGGACTGAACACCCTGTCCAATCACACCCTGAACACCCTGTAGACCTTTGCCTAAAATACAAAAAAATAAATAAATAAAAATCCATTCAAACCAAGTAGAAATTGGTTTATGGTATAGTTTTCCATTTTGAGTATTAATTAACACATGCATTCATCCAGTAAAATGAAGATACTATTAATTTTCATGTTTTATTTCTCATCACACAGAGTGAGATAAATTTGTCCTTTATTGAACAATAAAGGATCATTAAAATGTGCATGGAGCATATTGAGTAGGAGAGACCATGCTAATTCAATGCAGGACACAATCATTGATTTCATAAAATCTACCTTTGTGAGAAAGCAAATAACATGGAACTTGGAATTTTCAAAACTTGTACTTCTCTCTGGGATCAGAAATTTTCACTTCTTCATAATTAATTTATGGTTCTTGTACTTGATATGTTATGTCCCAATGTGGTCTCAAGCATCTATGCTGCATTTTATTCAATCCAAGTTATGGATTTTGTTTTGGTTACACTCATTCCTTTGAAACCGTGGACTGAATCGAGTGAGTGCTGAGCTATATTTTCAACCAGTTTGAATATTTAGTTGGAATCAGGCTTTCACTGAGTTTCCCTTGCTGTCCTTGAACTTTCTATGCTCCTGTTTCAGCCTCTCAAGTAGTCAAAATTACAAGTGGGTGCCAGTGCAGTGTGCTTTAAAGTCTTTATAGTTCATATCAAATACAATTAGTGACCTTGGTCACTTAGTTTTCTCCTTGTCTCTAATACAGCTGTCATGACATGGAAAATTTCCTTGTAGAATATTCATTTTTTTCCCTTGTTTAAGAGCTTTAATAAAACTTTTAAAACCTGTTTCTTCTGTTTTTCTCAGATAATTTTCACCAAAGTGACAGAGAAATATTATGTAAAACACATTGGACTTGGTTGTAATTCTTATCTTCCATTTGAAAAACATTGAAGAAGTGCCTTTATTTCTTCAAAACCCTGCTCCTGATATGTAAAATGGAATTAATGATACTTTCTCCTCCTGCCTCTGTGAACTACAAATGTATTTAATCAGACTTCCTGAGCATATTTGTTTTCTGTGGCTGCCATAAGAAATTGGCACAATCTGGAAGGCATAAAGCAATGTACTGTCTCGGGGTTCTGGAGCCCAGCAATCTGGAAGGGATCTCTTGGCACAGTCTTGGCAGGGAGACTCTGTCCCTCTCTCTCCCATCCTTGTGCAGCCATGGGGAGTCCTTTGGTGTGGCCTCATTGTGCAAATCTCTGCCGCTTAAGAGTCACAGTGTCGCTTTTATTCCTGTGTCTTATTTTCCTCTGCCTCACTCTTTTCATGACACATATTATTGGATTTAGAGCCCCTGCCAGGTAATCCTACATGAACACTCTATCTGAAGGTTTTTAAGTTAATTATCTTAAAAACCAGTCTTCCATGTACAGTCATAGACACATTCCATTGATTAGGATGCTCACATATCTTTTGAGGAAGAGCGGGGCTGTCTCAGTCAGATCATTACTCCAATGTTTCAACACATGTTTTGTTAAACAACATTAAAAGCAGGAATACCAAAAGTAATGAGCAATAACTTCTATAAACACAATTCCACAAATTGGTATATTCACAATATAAAGAAAAAACCCTTTTATATCTTTTATAAGTCATTTTAGCCTTAGAACCTGGTTAAGAGTCTAGTGGTACTGGACCAAACCCAGGGTTTATAACTTAAAATCCCTGCTCACCCTTCTCCAGGTGAAAATGACTATCACAGTGATATTTATAGACATCTGTAGATAGACAGTTATCATACAGAAAGAGCAATAGAGTGTTTTTCTATGTTAAAAACCGCTAATTCATTCTATGTGTAATTATAAATTGTTGACTAAACATTAAGTTAGGTGTAATCTGACAAGTTCCATCCGACCTACAATGCTCCTTTTTTCTGCTTTGTACACTGACTCTATCGTCATCAGTATTTTACAGCTAGGTAGATATTTTATTAAAATTCGTAATTTTTCTGCAAGATGTACATATTCTACTACACACTGAGATATTGTCACCTGGCACTGTAACGGATAATCTAAAGAAGAAAAGGGAAAATAGAGAGAAATAATCCAATGATCTAATTAGGTAGCTCTGATATCCACTTGTTTGCAAAAGGTTTAACATTTTGTTATACTTTCAATGAATAATGCACAAAGTTATAATGATTTTGGTCGAGATAGGATTCACAAAGTCTTAATTTTTATTAATGCATTACTGTGTACTTTTTCCCAACCATATCCAGTGATTGCAGAAAGAAATTATGTGAATAAAGTTTCAATGTATTTCCTTCACATTCCCAAATACTGGGAGATATATATATATATATATATATATATATATATATATATATATATTCTCTTAATACGTAGATTTTGTACTTTGATTGATTTGCTATTTGTTTTTAAATAAATAAAATACATCACAATGAAAGCTTAATTAAACATATTCTCCATGTATATATTTAAAACAATATTTTTGTTTGAACTTTCCTACCTTTTCACCTAAAATTTAAAAGTTCAAAATATGCATGAAAAAATTTTATGTGACTTAACTAAGAAAATATGAATTAATTTTTCAAATTGAATATCAGGAGACCTTTTGCAAAAAGGTATTAACTTATTCTCTTCATTTTTTCATGCATATTTTTCGGCTAATGCAGCCATTAACACTAAGTTTTTTTGCTACCTTGCTTGAATTTAAAAGAACAAATATTATTTTGTAATTTTGTAACATTTACTTTTATTACTCAGAATTCCAGTATGATATTCTTAACCACAATCCTTAATTTTGATTTTATACACCATCATTTCCCCCAGATATGAGATTTCAGAGTCTATCTGGTATACTAATTTCATGTTTTTAGGTTTAACAAAATTATTGAACTTTTAAATTGCACTCTTTCTGTGAAATCTCAAGACAGTTGCTGCTGTAAAATTTAATATAAAATATTTAGTTACAAAATAATTTTGTTTTTGTACGCATGGAGTTTTAAGATTACATTGCTACTGTTAAAAACACCATCTAATAAAGCTCTAAACAAATTAAGAAATATGATTTTGAATAAAAATTACACATGGCAAACAGATACCAGAACTTTAAGTTACAATATATCAAAATGATTTAATTGCGCCAAATATATAAACTTATAAGAGGAAAAAAATTACAAACATCCCAAAATGAAACAAACAAACAAAAAAAATGATGAGAAAAATGACTTCATCGAGAATTCCACTCAATCTTTATTCAAGGAGGGGTAAATTCCCACTTTAAAAATTCTGCAATTTGGGGGGCAAAGGTAACTGAAAAGGGCTGGGGAGATAGCACAGCTGTCTAAGTTCCTGACTGGAAAATGCATGGACCTGGGCTTGGTCCCTGGATGGAGGCCATGCTTGCCTCACCCTTGGCATGCTAAGCAGGCCACCAAAACCGGGAGTGACAGTGCCCACCTGTAATCCCAGAGCCAGAGAAGCTAAAAACTATTCTTACTTGTGTAGTGAGATACTGTACCAAATACATAAAATATAATAATTAAAAATGAAATAAAGAAAACAAGAAAAATGTAGCAGATAAAAATTTGTGTGAAATAAGCATTTTGGAAAAGAAAATGAATGTTATTCCATAATTAACCTTAAGAAAGTCAATTACCATCATAGAAAAAAATCAATTCCACACAATGATCTATGCCAGAGAGGTAGTATTATGAGAAAAAAAAATAATTTATAGAGCCAGGAATTTGTAAAATAGATCTGCAAAAGTGATTATGAAAAAGAAGAAAAGAGAAAAAACACACTGAGAAGAGAAAAGCAGAAAAAAGAGCACAGACTGGTAAAATTGAGTATATTAAAGTTAAAATTTTAAAGGAATGAAAAGTCACATTTTTTGCATAGAAGGACCACAAGACATTTTCAATAGATAAGATGAAAAAACATATTACAAAAGTATTAACTTGAACTCTATGAACTGTTACTTTATGTTTTTATATATATAATAATGCTTTTATTTGCAAAAATTCATTAAGTTTATAAAATATACAAGTACAAATGCATACACAATGGGAAAAAAAATGGACAAATAGGGACTTGTTGCCTGAAGCTGACAGGTGAAATTCAGTAAGAGAGAATCACAGAAGCACTTGTTCACTCAATAGTTTCTTCTATGTGGATAGAAGAAAACACATGCAAATTTCAAAATTAGTAGAAAAATACGACTCGAACTTTAGTATTGCAGTCACCAATACTTTTCAAACTAAAAGGAAAATGGCTTTGTTCTGCAATAAGCAGCTTTGCTGCGGCAGCTCCTAAATTATCCTGACAGACTCCAATAGAATATGCAAAGTTACTTGCTCCTATAAATAATGTCAGCCACAAAAAGACAAAAGCCCCATTGTTATTTTATTAATTGCTTCTGAAGAACCATCCCCATCTTCTGTTTTAAACTATGGAATATGAAATCAACCATAAATGTTCCTTGCACTAATTAACTGTGTGCAAACTTGTCATACAGTTTTTGAAAGTATAGTACAAGTATTATGTATTGTGCATCTATTTCCTTTTAGGTCATGGAAATACAGATTGCTGGATTCATTTGGTATACCAATGTTTGCCCCTACCTCCATCAGAAATATCTTATTTTTCTGCAAAGTACTATATAATAAGGCACAAGCAGAAGAAATTTAAAAACATATTGTTAACTAGAAGCACTTTTTTCTATTTGCCTAATATAACATTATAGGCGTATTTATATTTTAAACGAAAGAAAGAGACATAATCATCAAGGTCTGGGAATGCTTCTCAGTATTGGGGGGAAATCCTAATATAGTACTCTGTGGTATGAGTTAAAATTTTAGGACCCAGTGAGATAGCTCAGTAGAATAAGCGCTTGCCTGGCAAGCACAAGGTCCTGAGTTCAAACCACAGTAACAAAATAAATTAATCACTTGAATGAATTATTTGTTCATCTATTTGACTATTTTATAAGCCAGTAGGGCCATGATGACCACAAACTGAGAGAAATAGTTTGAAATGATTGTTTTCATGTGAAAAAAAAAAGTGAAATATGCAAAAAGGCAGTAGCTCAGCATTCCAAGGCCTTGGACTATGTCAGTCACTATTTGGAAAAAAGAACAAATGGAATAGTAATTTGAGTCATGTAACATTTCACACAGTAAACAATTTTTTTTGTCTGTTTACCTAAAATGATATTTGATATAATTGGTTTCTCTTTTAAGTATATATATTTCATTAATTAAAATGAGAAAATAACTTCCCAATAGATAGTCTGACTATAGTTTGTGAGACAAGCTGAGTAACAGCCAAAACATTCCTCTAGAGGGTGAAATTTGGAGAATTTATAGGACTAGCATGGATTGTCGACCTGACTACTGCTACTTCAAACTAAAATTTTTCCTTAAACTCTGCTTGAATGTCCTTTCGTGTTGTCGAGGTAAACAAAATAGAGTGACATGTAAATGACATGCTGAATGAGCACTTGTTTTTACTGCTTTTCTGTTTTCCTTATATCTGTACGCATTGTCCACAAGTTTGTTTATGGTACTCTTTTTGAACTGACAATGCATTGAACTTTTTGTGGGTCTTTATATACATTTTTAGTGCATTGTCAACTCCTCCTTTAGGTGCTCATGGAAGCCAACAAAGTAGAATCAGTCTGCATGCCCTATTAACATACAGTCTGTACTTTTTTTTTTTTTTTTTTTTTTTTT
>NDGM011179895.1:0-11667 GCA_002564305.1 Octomys mimax | reverse complement strand
TGCAGCAGAGAGCTAGACTACGTGGGAATTTGGAAGGAGGCACGGAGTTGCTGTTCGCAGCCACATCAGCCCGGAGCACCCAGGATCTTGAATACGGCCCAGGGAATCCTCCCGGAACAAAGCATCCTGTGGAGTCCCATAGTCTCTGAGCTTTCTTTTGACTTCAGGAAGCCAAGGTATGTATTACCTTGGGAGGTCCAGAGAAGTGCCCCTCTGTGATAGCCATTTCTGGGTCTGGCCTTTAGATATTTGAGTTCAAGTTTGGCTGAGGGTGTCAGCATCCCCACAGTGGTTCTTTAGGTTCTCTGGCACAAACATTGGGGTAGCAGTTTTCCTTCACCTTAAAGATGGGATCTTCAACACTCTGTCCTTTTAGCCTTGATGACAGCTTTGGCCAAGATTGAACTGAATAATGAAGCCCAGAATTCATGTCCACCCTGTGGGTGTGGCCTATCGAGAAGTGGGGTCTTTGCAGATGTAATCTAGTTAAGAGGAACCCATGCTGGATCGGAGAGGGAGCTAGCGTCCTCATAAGTTGGGGGAAAAGTGGGACACACAGAGGAAACGCCTTGTGAAGACAGAGGCAGAGGCCAGAGGGCTTTGTCTACACACCAAGGGCACCGAGCGTTAGGTACAGCCGCCAGAAGCTGGGAGAGGCTTGGTGTGGTTCCTCCTTTTCTTTTCTTTCTCTTTTTTCTTCCTTCCTTCTTTTCTCCCTCCATCCCTTTGTTTTCCACTTTTTAAAATTAGTGTATGTTTGGGGCCCGAGAGATGGCTCACTGGAATAAGCGCTCCCCTGGTAAGCACAAGGGCCTGAGTTCAATCCCTGGTTCCGCCAAAAAAATTAATTAATTAATTAAAATTAGTGTATGTTTGCTACACTAAATGATTAGGTACCTATACATATCACATATTGATCATTGTGTTCCCTTGTCCTTCCTGCTGCTCTCCTCTGTCCCTCCTCCTACCCTCCTCTGTCCCTCCCCCTGCCCCCCCCCTTCCCTGGTTCCCCTTCCCTACTTCCTACCATTTCTGTTGTACTTTGTTCTCAAGTTATTTATATCTTGAGTCATATCAGGAGACAATGCAGTATTTAACCATCTGCGTCTGATTTGTTTCTCTTAGTATTACTGTCTCAAAATCCACCCCTGCATAGTCACTTCTTAGAAATAACTTATTTTTTTATTGTATTTACTGCGGGGTCTACAGGGTCTACAGGGTCTCACTACACAGATTGGACTTGTAGTGATCCTTCCTGTTTTCAGCCTCCCAAGCCCTAGAGTTACAAGTGTGTACCACCACACCCAGTCTCAGTCACTGTCTCAGCATGCTGTGGGTGTGGGGCCAGCACAGCACTCAGGGGATCAAAGCCCAGTTCCTGCACCTACCTAAGCAGATACTTTAACACACTGAGCTATCTCCCCAGCCCTAGAAATCCCTTTTTAAATGGCCCCTCCAGACACCCTGGTTTGCGACATCCGGCTTCTAGAACAGTAAGAGTAGATTCTAGTTTTTGCTATCCACAGCCACCGAGTTTGTGGAAGCTGACATGGACAGCACTCAGGACTCAGCAATCACATAAGCAGAGCACTGTGGAGGCTGCTCCCGACCGCGTCTCTCTGGCCCGCTCCAGCCCCTCTGCACTGCTTTCTCTGCACAGCAGTCAGAGCAAGCTCTTCAAGACACAACTCTCATTACAACAGTGAACATTCTGGCCACACAGGTGCTAGGTGCTGCTTTGTCCTTGACAAGAATTAAATTAACTTTATCCTCAGACTAAACTTCTGAAGTAGGCACTGTTACTGGTCCCATTTTACAGTTAAGAATACTGCATCCAGAGAAGCTAGGAAGTGTATCCAAAGTCAGTCCGCTGATATGTGTCTAGGGCGTCCTTCTGGTCCAGGCAGGCTACTTTCAGAGGCCATGCTCTATCATGCAGCACTCGCCCTCACCTTCACTTAGACTACAATTGATTTCCCAATACGCAGAGTACAATCCAGGCTCCTTACCGTGACCTACAAGGTTTTGCCTGATGGTCTCTGGCCTGACCTGTCTCTCCAAACTCTTTGTAGTACGTAGCTGCAGATTCTTTCCTCCTCCCATTAAGAAATCAAGCGCAATTCCTGTCTCTCTGACTCTGGACTGGCCATAGTGACAGCTTTACCACTAGCTCAGGGGCAGGTGGTGTGTGTGATCTCCAAGGCTGGAACAGAAGAGGACTTGCAGCTTGGAGCTGCTTTGGAGCCCAAACGCCATGCACTGCAGACTGCGTGCAACCCTGGAGACCGGAACTGGGAACACGGCGAGCAGTCTGCTCACCTGAGCTGCTGCTCAAGGGCCAGTGCCTCATGCTCCTGACTGAGCTACGAGGAAGAGCAGTAACACAGGCCCTGGGCACCCCAGGTTTGTGAGCAGAGGGAAGGACTCTTGTTTTGTTTGGTTCTTATGGTTCTGGGGATTGAGCACAGGGCCCTTGCACTGAGCTATACTTCTAACCCTTTAATATTTTTTAAATTTGGAGCCAAAGTATTGTTAAGTCTCTAAATTGCCCAGATTGAGCTCAAACTTGCGATTTTCTGGCCTCATCCTCCCAGGTGCCCACAATCCTAGGATTACAATCTGTACCACCAGCCCCCGAAACTGCTGCTGGATTCAAATCCAGATAGTGACAGGAGTCCATGCTGCCAGTCCTGTATCCTGCTCTGACTCCTCTCTTTCAAACTGCCCCCCTGGCTTCACGCTAGCCAAGCCCTGTGGTGACACCCAAGGTCCTGCCTGCTGGGCCTCCAACTCCATCTGGGCTGACTCTGCCTTGCCGTTCCTCCAACAGTGTCAACTCTGGGCCCTTTGCTTGCTGTGCTTTGGCATGGGCTGCTCTTGGCGTGACTGTGTCTCACTCCCCACCAGGTCTAGGGCCCAAAGCTCCAAGAGGCCTTCCCTGACCAGAGCTCCAGGACCCAGTTTTCCATCTACTCTCTCCATCTCCCTGCTTATTTTCTTCACCACCATTTAGTTCACTGTGTAATGACCTCAGTTTTGGCTTCCTTGATCCCTGAGAGCAGGAACGTGGCTGTCAAGCACACCGCTGTCATCACAAGAGCTGCCTCCAAGTGTTTTCTGAATGAATGAAGGACTAAAGGCAGTTATGTATTATTTATCAAATTTCTACCAGGAAATGTGCTAAGTGACCAACACCCAATGATTCTGCCCTATCAGTGGTACCTTTCCTACCTTATAGATGAGAAAATCTAGGCTTGAGTAGACAGAATCCAAGCCACAACTCCCTGGCTTCATAGCCCATGTTCTTTACCACGTGGTCATCCCTGCCACCTTCTTTGCTTGTCTGAGCCTCGCTTTCCTCATCTGGATGGTGGGGGTGTCAGGCAGGCCTTGCTCAGGCCCTGATCAGCTCCCCCTACTGACTCCTGGCCTTTGCCTCTGCTCCTCCCTCTTTCCAAATAATGGCGTCGATTCCAAGAACTGTTCCTGACTTATAAAGCCGGGGGTGGAAGAATGTGGCTCCCACTGGGAGGGCCCCGTGGCACTGTGGCCCGTGTGCCATTTGTTATGCCACCCCCAGACCCTTTGCTGTGGTCAGTTTGTTCTTCCCATGAGCTCCCCACCCACCCCATGGTTCTAAGAGGAGAGGGGTCCTTTCCTGCTCTGTACGCCTCCGTCCCCATGTCACCGTGCCCTCCTGTCATGTCTGCTTCTCTGCTGCTCCATGCCACTTGCCCACCAGCCCCATACCAGGTAGTGCAGGGACGCCGCCTCCCTGGCCACTCTCGCCACAGGAACTCATACCTCCCATAGAGCCATCTCCCACTCCCCCCATCCTCCTGCACAGAATAGAGGCTGTCAGTTGGGAGAAAGACAATCAGAGTTTGTCAGAACCTCTCACAAGAATTCTCACCTGGGGACATTCTCAGACATTCCCAAGCCTGTGGTGCTCAGTCTTATCCTCTTCCCTGCCTGAGTAGGTCAAAGGCCACCAATGTGACCAGCAGAGCTAGGCTCCGATACTGGGTGTCGGAGACCAAGGTGGCACTGTCCACCTTTCTGAGCAGGGAATGGCTCTCTGTGTAGCAAGGCTGCTTTGAGACATGCAAGGATTCAAAGGTCATGGTCTTGTTTTCCAGCTTGCCCCCTGGCAGCTTCCAGGCTGGGTGACCTGCCTGGGACCCTCCTAGAATCCTCAAACCAGAGTACTTGAGGTCTTAAGTAATTAAAGTCTCAAGAAAAGTGCTGTCCCCCAGGCTTTATTTATTTATTTATTTTTTTGTGGAACCAGGGGTTGAACTCAGGCCCTTGCACTTGCCAGGGAAGCGATTATTCCACTGAGCCATTTCCCCGGCCCCTTTTTAAAATTTAACTTAATTTTATTTTATTTTTTGACTCCCAGGCTTTAAAGCAAGGACTCTGAGGGTGATGGGAGGGCTAGACAGGACTTGGCAGGTCTTGGGGAACAAGGGCCTACAGGAGGTAGATCAGAGCTCTTTTCCAGGGTAAAGGGAATGAGTCTAGAAGTAACTCTGGTGGCTGGAGAGAGCAGACGCCAGACCCCCGGGCTGAGAACCATGGTGACGGGACCCAAAGCACAGGTGCAGGCTTTCACCAGGAACACCAGATCTTAGGGTAGGAAGCGGGGATCTCAGAGACAGCAGAGAGCAGCCTCCACACACAGCAGGCAGGGCAGGCAGATTCAAGTGCCGCCCAGGGCAGCCCCGCCTTGGTCAGCCCTCTGGCAGCCACCTGGGTGCAGGATGGGGCTGTGTGGCATGGCATGTGTCCCTGTACTGGGGGATGACGACACCTGTCCTGCTCCCCAGCTCATTGAGGCAGTGAAAACACTGACAGCCAACAGCCGAGCTCGCCTAGCTGAGGACAGAGCACAGCTTTCTAGCGCAGCTCCTTTGCATCTCATTACCTCCGAGCCAGTGATCTCACCCAACACACAGCCTGCCAGCCTTCTGCGCCCTCCTCGACCACCCCCAGATGCCTGACCCTGTGGCCTGTCAGCACTGCTGAGCAGAAAACCCCGGGGACTCTGTCTTTAGCCTTTCTGACCAGGGCTGCTCCCCTCGCCCTAAATAAAGCTGCTTGCTGTTCATGAAGGAAGCTGGAAGCCAGGGGCGGGGGAAGGGGCAGGTTCCTGCACAGGCGTCATTGCCATTCTCAGCCAGGGTATGAGGCAAGAGGAGGACATAAAGAGCGGTAGAGAGGGGACAAGGAAATTCAGAATGTTTTGTCTCCCTTATAATTTCAAACTCTGGGTCAGATCCCAGCGCAGCTCTGCATGGAGAATGTTAATCATCCAGGAAAAGTTGGCAAAACAAAATTTATCGCCTTAGATTTACCTGGTCTGTATCATGCCCCTTCAAGTCTGAGGACACAAAGATGTAAGTGAAGCAGTTTTCAAGGAGAGCAGGGACAGTCAATCGCCAGCTCCCACAACCTCCAGCTTCAGAGGCCAGCCACTGTCCCAAACCAGTGATCACCTGGGTTCCAGAAAAAGCAGGGCCACACAGACCACCCCACAAAGCAACCATCTCCCCCAGGATGGGATCCTCAGGAGCCACGCCTCGATGGTGCTAACTGAGGCAGCTCCTCCTGAGCAAGGATAATCACCTCCAGGCAAGCAAAGAGCCCCTCCAGCCACAAGTATTCCACTGGAGCCACGGAAGCTGGGACTGAGCTCATGATCCACTGGCCCCTGGCCCCCTTAGGCTAATCCTTAAAAGCTTCCCCATGCTTCTGTGACGGGGCCAGCCGCACCCCTGCAGAGGAGTACGGGTTTTATTACTCAGGCTCTGGTCTCTTCCGTCTTTCCTCTTACTTTTTGACTCTGCTATGGTGGAAAGCTGCCTATGCCTCCCCTGGATGCATCCTGACATTCTTTGTCCATGATGTGAACCAAGAACCTGCTCAGTGGGTTAAGTTGAGGTCATCATCTCCCCTCCTCTTTGGGGGACATCTCTGCACTTCATTCAGTGACACCACCAGTAGGCAGGACTATATCATCAGTGGTGCAGGGAGCTGAGCCCGGATAGCTTAGGACACTTGCTTGAGGTCACAGAAGTTGGCTGATGTGGAGCCATGAATGCAAGCTGTAGGATTCAAGCCTAGGTCTTCTTGCCTGTTTCCACTGTGCCACTGAAAACACAGAGCAACAGTGTTCAGATATATAAGAACGAAAGATGTGATATGAGGCAGAGCTGTGGGCAGGGAACACAGACCCCTACAGCTGGCTGGCCCCTAACCTAGCCATTCGTGTGCTTTGTTCCCACCATTCCACTGAGGGGTGTCATCTGAGGCCACATCCCTCCCCTTGGTGTCAGGGTTAGAGCCATGTGGTTCTGCCTGCCTTGGAAGGACACTCCTTGGGCGAATGGCCATTCTGAGGCCCTGTTGTCCTTTGCCTGCCTCCTGGGCCTCCAGCCCTGCCCCCCAATTGTTATCTGTCAGTACACAGTAATTAGAGATGTGGCATGCTTGATAAAGATTGCCGCCTGCCCCGAGATGGAACTGCCCTCTCGGACGTGTCTAATTAAAGTCCTGATTGATAAGATGAAGAAATCCCACCCGGATGGATGTGTGCTGGCCTCTCCCTCCTTTGGCCTCAGCCTCTTCATTACAATGACTAGGAAGAGAGATATAAAGGACCCCAGGAAATACTTCTACAAACCAATCAATATGTCCTTTTGTGCAATGTGATGGGGCACTGGCACAGCCTTTTGAACCTTTCCTAGGGCCAGGGAGGCAGTGTCACAGCTGGGACGGCCTCGCCCCAGGGCTGGTGGGGGCTGCTCCCGCGCTCAGCCCCCTGCGGAGCCAGGCTGGCATCTTCCCCTGCCAGAGGCTGCTTCCTCTGAACAGTGACCTGCAGGATTCCGGGGCTCCTGGCACAGCTCACACGTGGCCACACAGCCGGGGTCTTTGTGGGCACTGTGTGCACCGCCCAGCCTTAAGCAGCTCGAGCTGGGTGGGCATGAATGTGGCCCCAAGGTGCAGGTAGGACTGGGAGAGATGATGGCGGGGGCGGCAATGGCTAGTGCGTGAGTACTGTTACAGGTCCCACTTCCAACACCTACTAAGTGCTTTCGGTATCACAGTTCATCCTGAGAACAAATCCTACGATAGGTGCTGCTGTTACATTTCAGAGATGGGGAAGCTGAGGCAGGGAACAGTTCACATAAAGAGGTGATTCCTGCAGAGCCCACGCTGACACCACGACTGCACCGAGGGAAGCTGAGTATCTGCACCTAAGGTCAGTCAGGCCTCTTCTTGGGCACATGTGCGTCACCTAAGACTCATTAGAGCTGGGGATGTAGCTCAGCAGTATAGCACCTGTCTGGCAAATGCAAGGTCCTGAGTTCAATTCCCAGCATCGGAAAATAAAAGAAGGACATATGACACTCACAACTAAGGAGGGAGAAGAAGTAACACAGCGTGAGGAGGGGCCCAGAGGGAGTGAATGTTCATCCCACTATTAAACCCTGAAACATGTATGTGGTGTTATCAGCATGTATAGTGAGTGGCTAAATTTTAAAAATGTATTGCAATGGAAGGGGGAGGAGCTGGAGGAGAAGGGAGGGAGAGGAGGGGGAAGGGACAGAAAAAAGAATTAAGATGTGTTACGCACACATTCCAGTGCTCCATGATGAGTGTAATTGTTATGTGCTGCAAACATGCATGTATAAAAATTTTAAAGTTTTTTTTTTTTTGTGAAACTGAGGATTGAACTCAGGCCCTTGCGCTTGCCAGGAAAGCGCTTATTCTACTTCCCATCTCTCTGGCCCTAAAAATTTTAAAGTTTAACAAAATAAATACAAACCATTCTTACCATCCAAAAAAATTAATCACAAGAAAAGACGTACTGTCATTAGCCGCCCAGACTCTGCCGTCGCTCTGAACACACACTTGGTTCTTGTCACTTTCTCTGGCAGCTCCAGGGGCCCTCTTTTAGGAGTGTCCTTAGAAGGGGTGATCAAAGATAGGGTGCATGCTGCTGCTGTGGGCTACTCAACAGAAAGGCAGACTTGTCAACATATTATAGAGTGTCTTTCTCTACCTCATGTACGTCATCAGGCCCTGGGTAACTTCCGGCTCATCCCCAAAGTCAAAATGAAAAGTAAGTAAATAAGTTCAGGACATTGAGGCAGCCACAACTGGGCCACTAAAGACACTTAGAGAAGAAGACTTCTGGTAGTGGATTTTTACTATGATAATTTTGTAAATAATTTAAACATTGTATTTTCCAAACATATCTCATAGAACAACATGTTCTGCTCTTTAATTTTTTTAAAAAATGTATTTAGTACAGGGCCTCACTACACAGGTCAGACTTGTAGTGATCCTCCTGTTTTCAGCCTCCCAAGTGCTGGGATTACATGGGCACGCCACCATACACAGTCTCAGTCGCTGCCTCCGCGCACGGCATGCCAGGGATTGAACCCTGGTTCCAGGGCCTGCCTAAACAGGTGCTTTAATCCACTGAGCTATCTGGCCGGCCCTGCACCACTAGTTCATATCCTGCCTTGCCAAGCACAGGTAGCCCATGGCTGAGACGCATCTGCTGGCTGAGGAGAGTGCTCAGAGGCCTGCAAGGAACCATGCTTGGTAAGTAGCAGCTAACTCTGGGTCTGGGCAGGGTTGGCACACAGTGCATGCTGGGAAAAGGGAGCCTGGCTGCCCGGCAGGCAGTCCACTCGGCACAGATCACCTCCAGACACAAGATGCCAGGATGTCAAGGTGCTTGCAGCATGCCCACCTGGGCTGGAGCCAGGCCCAGGGCCTGACGGGATACCATGCTGCTATAGCAGCTAATAAATAGAAGTAATTTGATTAGCTTTCTCTAACTGGTGATAAGATCCTGACAAACCCTTTTTAATTCGTTTCTAGAGCAGGATGAAATTGTTTCATTCGGAGAGTAGGGCCCCCTGGGAGTCGCCTCAGAGCTCCTTTAGTGAGAGGTAAAAATATGCCAATCATTAATGAGGGGAGAATTACAGAGACTTTAATGCAATCAGAAAGAGGAGCCCCGAGGCAGCTTGGGAATAAAACCTGCCCTTAAATCAGAGACGAGGCTGCAGGAAGGAAGGAGACAACAGAGGCTCACACAGAAGGCAGAGGCTGCAGCGCCCCCCACCCCACCATGGCAAGATGATCCGAGCTCTGTAGCTTGTGTCCCCACAAGACCTAGAGTTGTGTCAGGGATTGCTACCCAAGGCCACAGCAGCAGGAGAGGGGTGGGGTCCAATGAGCAGGCTCACGGAAGGCATCCTGGCACCCCGTCCCCTCAGAACAACGACCACATCTCCTAAGTTGCTAGAGAAGTCAGCGATTGACTGAGGCCTCCTTCTCAGGGCCACAGTTTTTAGAAACCTCTCTGGAGCAAAGAGAAAGCTCATTTCCACCATAAGGCATTCCAGGTGATAGGGCCAGAGAAACTATTAAGAACCTGCTCCCCAGCCCCCAACCCCACTGGCCACTGACCATTCTCTAGACAGTTCTATGGATTCTGCCCACAGCACCACAGGAGTTGATCATGGTGGTGTAGGCAGCTGAGTTAGACAGAAATATTATAGGCAGTCAGACAGGGCCAGGCCCTCAACGGAGCCGGTATGGAAGACAAGATGCCTTACAACTGTGGGAGAGACAGACACTCCTGTTGGGGCCCAGGCCTCAAGGCAAAAGATGAAACAAATGCAGCCACCTACCTCCCTAGGGCTGGACATTAGGAATTGACATTCTACATAGGTATCAATCACCTTGAGAGAGATAGGAAGAGTCACCCAACCCTCAACAGGAAGAGCCCTGGTCTGTATCATGCCCCCTCACTATGTGACTTGCTTCCCCATTTGATCCCAATTTAATCAGTTTTACCTGAGCAATTGGGCCTGTAATCTTATTGGGTAGCCATAGTTTTGTCCCAACTCACATGTGAGTTCTCATAGTTTCCCACCTTAGGCCTGCCTCACCTCATGACTTTGCTCCATTAAAAATCCTTAGAAGCAGCAGGTCCTGGGACAACCCACTCGGTCCCCTTCTGTCCCTGTCTTGGACAGAAGTTTTCTTTCCCTCCAATAATATATTCTGCTTATTTATTTATTTATTTATTGTATTTAGGACAGGGTGTACAGGGTCTCACTGTGTAGATCGGACTCATAGTGATCCTCCTGTTTTACAGCCTCCCAAGTGCTGGGATTACAGGCATGCCACCATGCCCAGTCCCAATCGCCATCTTAGCACGCCCCGGGGTCAGGGCCAGCACAGCAGGCCTGGGGACTGAATTCCCAGCCCCTGCATCTGCCTAAGCAGGCGCTTTAATCTGCTGAGCTAGGAGCTGGGGAGATGGCTCAGTGGAATAAGCACTTGCCTGGCAAGTGCAAGGGCCTGAGTTGAATCCCTGCTTTGCACAAAAAAAACAAGAAAACAATCTGCTGAACTATTTGGCTGGCCCCATCTGCCCTTAACCCCTGTTGTTCCTAAAATTCATTCTTTGGCTTTTAGAGAATGTGAACTCATCCCAGGTATCTTTCAGGTTGGGTGTTTCATTCCCCTATATCAATGGGGTATAAGTGAACCTGTCTTTTCCTGCAACTACCTTGGTCTGGAGGCAGGGGCTGAAATAAATCAGGTGACAGCCTCATGACAAGCCCTTCTTACCTCCCCACCTCCACCAGGTGAGAGGCCAACTCTGCCTTCTTCCCTCATGACACAGGTTACCTCTGCTGCAGGGAAAGGTCATCACCCTGGATTCCACCTCTCACAGACGCAGCCGTCTCTGTCGGTCTGTAACACAGACGTCAGGAGGTGTCTATCCTTGGACTCACTGCCATGCTTCTCCATGCACGAACATAAAACGCCTGGCTTCCTTTCCATGGCCTGACACACTGGGCCCATCCCTGCCTCGGGGCCATTGTACTTGCTGCACGGTTACCCTGCCTGAAAGGCTAAGTACGTTGCAGGACTCTCTTTATGGGGCAGCGAAGCACAGCGAGGGTCTCCCTGGCTCCTTCACTGTGCTGATTTTCCATGGATGGCCCTGATCTATTTAACACACTAGACTCACTTACTATCTTGGTTTTGGTTTTTGTCTGTCTACCTCATGCTTTTTACATAAACGTAAAATACAGGAGGTCAGAGATTTTTTTGGAGGCGGGTTACTTTGGATTAAACCCGCTGTCTTCACACTGAGCTACATCCCAGCCCTTTTTAGTTTTTTGTTTTTGAACTTTTGAAATAGGGTTTCTGCCAGGCGTGGTGGTGTATACCTGTAATCCCAGCACTCTGAGGCAGGAGGATCACCATGAGTTTAAGGCCAGAATGAGTTCAAGACCAGCCTGAACTACACAGCAAGACCTTGTCTCAGAAAAAGCAAAAAGCAAGCACACACACACACACACACACACACAAATGGGGGTTCGTTAAGTTGCTACATTGCCCAGGCTGGGTTCAGCTTCCCTGGGCACTGGGATTGCAGGCGGGCACCACCATGCCTGGCTGAGGGCAGGGATGTTTGCCTTTCTTGCTCTCTACTGTGTCCCTCATCCTGGGACATGCTAGAGCATCTATTGTTGATGGGGCCGGGGAGATGGCTCAATGGAATAAGTACTTGCCTGGTAAACACAAGGCCCTGAGTTCAATCCGCGGTTCCGCAAAAAA
>NDGM011179894.1:0-18767 GCA_002564305.1 Octomys mimax | reverse complement strand
GTCTGCATTTCTACCAATAGCAAAGAGAATGCTTCCTCTTTCCACAGAGTTCATCCAGCCTTCATCATCAGTTGATCTTTTGATGATAACCATTCTTTCTGAGGTGTGATGAAATCTCAGTGTTTTAATTTACATTTCTCAAATGACCAATTATGTTGAACGTTTTTTTAAATTATGTTTCTTCCATGTGTATTTCTTCATCTGGGGATCACAAGTTTGAGCCCCATCTGAGTAACTTAGTAATTTAGCAGGAATTTGTTCCAAGAAACAAGAAAGAAGGAAAGGAAGAAAGGAAAGGAAAAGAAAACAAAGGAAAGGAAAGGAAAGAAAAAGAGGGAAGGAGAAATGGAGGGAGGGAGGCAGCGAACAACTGGAGATTTAGTTCAGTGTGCAGACCCTTGATTCAGTCCTGTGTAGTATACACATTCATGCACTTTAAAATACTTTTAGCTGAGTGTGAAGTTTCATCCTTCACACTCTGGCCATTCCAGGTTGCATTTTGTTAAAAACCTCACAACTTTCTAAATGTTGATTTTCTCATGTTCAAACAAATTTAGATTAAACCTATTTTAGTGACACAAAATTTTTGTATTTTATATTCTATTACACTTGCAAATTGATTGAATAGCAATTAAAAACATTTTGAGTTTCATAAAAGTAGTGTAAATTTTACAAAACCTTAAAAGAATGTTAAACAACTACAGAAATACAAGGAAATCAAGTTGTAAGTGGTTTTACTGGGCTGGCGAACTAGCTTGGTGGTTTGAGCACCTGACTGGAAAGTACAAGGATCTAGGTTCAGTCCCTGGTATCACATGCAGTGCAGGCCCGTGCAGAGCTTGCCACCAAAATCAGGAATGGAATGGTCGCACACTCCTGTAATCCCAGAGCTGGGGAGGCTGAGACAAGAGGATCACTAAGAGTCTGAGCTACATAACAAGATCCTGTACCCTCCAAAAACTGTTTTTATAAAACCCTGAAAAGTGATCAACTTAAATCCAAATTGGGATTGTTCAGAGTACTTGATAGAAATATGCATGCAACCATTTAGTAGTAATTTGCTTTCTACATGTTTAAGAATTTGTTCTCATGCAATGAAAAATTAGTAGCAGCTAAAAATGTATTTGTTATCAAAATTTGAAATAACCAGAGTACAGAGGCCTAGCTAGAGGAAATAGAGATGAAAACCCATTTTACTGCTCTGCAGAATCACATTTTCAAATATGGTTACTACCATAAGGTAATGTATGTAAATATCCCCCTTAAAACAATCCTGGTTGTAGCCTTCCAATTACATAGGAATCCCAGAAAAGAAAATAGTTTTGAGAGCAATTTATTTTTAATGATTTTATCCATTTACATAGACGAGCCATTTTCTAATATTTACTCGAAATAAACCAGGCCCACATGTGTAAATATCCATATTGTCTCCCTAGTGTAAGATCCCAAAAGAAGAAATAAAACTTGAAAAGCATAACAGATATAGTAAAACAGAAAGAAATGGAACTGAAGGATTAAAACAACCAAGAGGAGAGAAAAGAGAAAAGATAATAAAAGGATAGGGCAAAAAACACGCACATACAGGATGGCTGAGGTGATTGTGCTGAAAATCTCCATCAGTCTTCTCAAAATAGCAGTTAATGTGGAGAATTTTCACCTTGACTAACTCTATATGCTGATAGCTGCCATCTAAGCAACTACATCAAAGACAGCAATGTGTGAGATGAAAACCATGCTGGCACAGCACGCTGGGGCTCCAGCCCTGAATGCTGCACTCTGCCTAAGCAGGCGCTTAAGTTGGCTGAGCTATCGGGCCTGTGCTAGTACTGTACCCTCTTTAAAAGAAACTTAAAAAAAAAAAGGTTTAAAAAAAAAAAGAGACAAGAAAAAAGTTTTAAGGTTTCTTGACAGCAAGTGATAATATCCAAACATATGTCTGGTCTCACATAACTATATCTGCTAATCTGAGCAAGAGATTTGACAATAAAATAGATAATATATCAACCTTCTTTTTTTTTTTCTTTTTGGAACCGGGAATTGAACACAGGCCCTTGCGCTTGGCAGGGAAGTGCTTATTCCACTGAGCCATCTCCCTGGCTCCTATATCAACCATTATTAATCAGCTATTCTTGGTTTGAAAATCTGTAACGTATGTACTGTTGTATGTTGCCCTGTTTCTTTGTTTGTTTCTGATTTTTATTCTTGCTCAACCATTACTTTTCAAAATAAAATTAAATAAAAAATATTCACTTGTTTTTTAATTTTTTTTTTTCCAGACCCAGGGATTGACCTCAGACCTTTGCGCTTGCCAGGGAAGCACTTATTCCACTGAGCCATCTGCCCGGCCCCTTGTTTTTTTAATTTTAAAGATATAAAAACAATAAAATGATACAGAATTTTAAATCAATAGGATAGAAAACTAACAATGGTTATTATGTTGCATATTATCTTAAGAGCAGGTGCTGAGATTGTCAGTCACAGGCCTGTGAATTGATCAAAACTCTAAGCAGTACAATTCCCTTTCAATGAACTGATAGAACAATTACCTTGGCTCTCTCGTGGAGATACACATATTTTCCCACTTCCTTCTTTTCTCTTGCCCTGTCCCAGTTGTTCTTTACTTCTGAGCAATTTCTTTCCCAGTCACTATATCTATTATAGCTTTTGGATCTTATTTACTTTTTCAGTTTCTTACACTAGGGAGATGATAAGATGTCATGCATGCGAGGTTGGTTTATTTCACTTAATAGCGTGGTCTCTAGTTGCACGTATTTACCTATCAAAGCCTTGAGTTTATCTTTCTTTATCCTGGAGTATTATTCCATTTTAAAAAAACGCCACATCTTTTTAAATCACCATTCTTTGGTTGATGAGCATTTGTGTTGTTTCCAAGATTTAGCTACTACAAATTGTGCTACTGTAAATATGGGTGCACATATATTGTGCAAGATGTTTTCAATTCTTCTGGGAAAGTACCCAGAAGGAGAATAGCTGGTCTAATCCTACATTTTTGAGGAATCTCCACACTCATTTTCACAGTGGTTATACCACTCTACTCTTCCACCAACACTGGAAAAGGGTTCCTTTCTCCCAGCACCTCCACCAACATTTGTTATTGGTTGATTTCTTGATAATAGCCATTCTTTCTGGGTTGAGATGGACTCTCAGAATTGTTTAAATTTGCGTTTCTCAATTGATTTCTAATATTTTTTTTTAAATAATGGCTTGCCAACCTTCTTTTCAAGCTATGGTTCAAGGGGTCAATTTGAGACAGGAAATAAAAACGTTCTGAGTCACATCAAACATTAACATGCATCCAGAAGTATATATGCAAATGACCTCAAGGATGTGCTCACTAACATGTTTCAGTTCTGTTAAGAGTATTGTTTTCATAAATTTCAAAACTAATTATGTACATTGTAGTTTCTGAATCTAATGAATTTGAAATTGAAAAAGATAAAAAGGTTGTAATTTCTACTTAAAACTCTTCAATATGCATAAATAGCTAAAATGTATTTTCTGGATGGGATCCCTCTAGTATTCTTTATTAAATAATTTTGAAGCTTCTTACATTATGAGTTTGTTTTATTCATCAATCCTCAAGTTTAAGAGACAGCCAAATAGCTCAATAGATTAAAGCACCTGTTAAGGCAGATGCAGGGGCCGGAGGTTCAATCCCCAGGCCTGCTTTGCCAGCCCCACCCCCAAGGCATGCTGAGACAGAGATTGAGACTGGGCATGGTGACCCATGCCTGTAATCCCAGCACTTGGGAGGCTGTACACAGGAGGATCACTACAAGTTTGATCTATGCAGTGAGACACTGAACACCCTGTACACCCCGTCCTGAAATTAAAAAAAAATCCTCAAGGTCTTAATTATGAGTTATTTCCCAAAGTTGTAAATTTTTTTCTGCTTGAACATCTTTTTAAAAAATCCCTTTGTTTTAAATTTCAACTAATTTTCTTGCAGATGGACTGTCGCAGTTCTAAAATAAATGGTAGGCCCAAAATTTATTCTGTTTTCTTCTCTTAATGTTATGTAACATTAACTATAAAACAGTTAACTTTATGTCAAATTCACAAAATGTAATTATTTGAATATTTTCAGTGAGGTAGTTGTGTATGTGCCTGTGGGGATGTGTTTATGTATTAGTAACTGAGGTTATAACAGTGCTATCTGTAATGTTTTCATCTCAAAGAATTTGTAGAGATTTTATTTTCTTAAAGGTTTACAAATATCAGTTAGCAACTGCAAACTGGAAGAAATCAGAAAGACCATAAATAGTTCTCAGCTGGATTTGGATATCAAGCAATATGCTTATCATAACTGATGAATTAAAGAAGTCAGAATGAAAGTTTAGAAATTTATTGGAAAAGAAAAATAAGAACGACTTATCAAGACTAGTGTGATGCAGCAAACTCCTGTTTAGATAAAAGTGATCTCAGTAAATATACGCATATATGTACATTATGTGGGTAAGATGCAGCATACATTTGAATTGCACTTACTTATAAGAAGACTGATGCATGAATGATATATTTTTTAAATGAGAAGAGTAACAGTGATGCAACTCAAAGACTATCAAACAAAGACAGTAACACAGGTAAGAACAGAACTTTATGAAATTGAAAGCAGATATACAAGATACACATCTAAATATTATCTCTCCCACTTAACTTCAGTCATATGTTGCTCAACATTGCTGGGGCAAATGGTCTGACACCTGCAACTTAAAGAAGAGCGGTTTATTTTGGTTTATGGATTGGAAGTTTCTAATCCATGGCTGGCTATGGTAGAAACATGATGGCAGGAAGTTCTGATGCAAGACAGCTGCTGAAAATGAGGCAGCCAGGAAGTAGAGAGAGCAGGCAGAGATGAAGGAAGGACATAAGAGCCAGGCACAAAAAGTTATCTTTTAGGTTATGTTTCCTGTGACATATATCCTTAACCACACCCCACTGACACAGGGCATTTTCAGCTAGTATGCATCATCTATGCACCATAAAAAACCCACCTCTGATCACAGGAACTCTTTCAGGAATGTTGCTAATCCAAACCATAAAAAAATCAAGACAAAATAATTAAAAAACCCTACCAAGTTCATGAGTTAAAAAGTCCTGTTACCACAGATATTAATAATACTTATGAATAACTAAAAGATTTTAGGCAACTGCATGCCAATATATGTCAAGTTAAAACTGAGAACTTCTAGAAAAGATCTTAATAAATAATTTTCTAGGCAATTCTCCCTGTTTTACAGTAAATGAAGAAAGGTATTTACTAAAAGTCAACACTTCTTGGTGATCAAATTCTCAGTAAAGAAAACTCACATAATTTAATGAAGTATATCTAGACCTAGATAAGTCTACGTCACACCTTATAGTAAAATACTGTAGTTTGTTTCCATTCAAAAATAGAAAAAACATTCAGCTCATAACGTTTATTCATTGTTATATTTGATTTCCTATACAGGAAATTATGACAAAAAAAGGGGGAATAAAGAAATACAAATCTAAGGCACCAATAAAACTTGCATTATTTAAAGATGACTTGACTTTTGCACACTAAAATATTTAAAAGAATTCATGTCAATAAAAAGAATTAAACATGTATTATGTACTCAAAGCAATGAGTCAACCACTAAAATGGATAGATACATTGTTAGTATATAAAGTGAATTAAAATCCTAATTCTCAACAACAAAATGTTGCGCTGAAATTCAAAAGAAGCATCATTTACAATATAATCAAATATGTAGAAAACCTAAAACTACATTTTAAAAAGATGCACAAGAGCTCTACATAGGAAATAACAAATTATTTCTGAGAGAAAATTAATAGTACACAGACAGTTGGGGAAATATTCAAAGTTTATTCATTAAATGACTCAGTGTTGCCATTCTTTACACTCCAAATCCACTTTGTTTTGAAGAATTCAACTCCAGATTGAGAATGCAAGATGCATGCCCTAAACTCAATCAAAATGAATAGTCAATTTCTTTGGGCCCAGAATAGACTTACTGGTGACTTGGTCAATCTAATAATAAGACACTCAGAATATTAGTTGTGGAAAACTGCCCAAGTGAAAGTAACTCTTTATGCAAATGCATAGAAAGTACAATAAGTTTCCTTCCATAAACTGCTGACAGCCACCTGTTGACTATATTGGGTGAAATATGGGAACAGCAGGCTGATGGGGGATGAGAGACACACACTGCTGAGTAAAAGTTATAGAAAGAATGAAACCAGCTCCTGGGTGACATCTACAAATCCAAGGGTCTGAGCTTGATTGAAGCACTTGGGAAGCTGAGGCAGTAAGATTGTTGCAAGTTCAGCTGAACTGTATAAAAAGACTGTTTCAAAAAGACAAAATACAAAAAAAAAAAACCACTTGATTGAAGTCCTTGCTAATATTTGATATTTTTGTTTATCAACAGACTCTCATGATTATTTAAGTTATTTGGACCTGGGGTTTATATATTTTTGCAATAACACTGATCCTACAGATGGGGCTCACTCAAAAAGTATATCTCATTATATTGAAGAAGAAGATGCATTGTCAAAAAATATTATTTGATGACCACCACTGGCTTATTCCATTTTAGAAATTAAAGCACAGTGAAAATCTCTCATGAGTCTCTTTTCTACCATAACAATAACTTTTGGTATTGTACTGTCTTTATGCCAGGGAGAGAGTGTCATCCCTGGCAAATTCTATCTCAGAGCCAGAGCTGTCATGACTGAGTGATGCCTACTGGAGTAGAAAGAATAGAGCCTACATATATAAGTATGGGAAATATGTCAATAAGTCGAAGAAAATGGGAGCAATTGTCCTATCAAAAGTAAGAATTGTATCAATGATGTAGAAAAAAAGAATAATCAAAAGCATTTTCAGAAGTAAAATTTCAGCATGAGTAAAGCCAAGCAATCCCTTGGCAGAGTAATAGGACAGCAATGCAGACAGTAAAGGTCAAATGCAATAACACTAACAACCAAGCTGGTAGGATTTTGGTTCATTCTGAAGGAAGTGGTAAACATGAAATACCACTCAAAGGGATCACTCAGAGAATAAAATCCAGCACGATCTGGCTGTAGTTGAGCCTGAGTGGGAGGAACATGGCCAATACAAATAGGTCTCATTTGGAAAGTGACTGTGCACAAGAAATTCTGGAAATTTCCAGTCTCAGGAAATCTTAAGGACAATACAAGCTGGGACAATATATTCAATAACTCAATTAAAGTCAAGTCTCTATGTGTACTTTCTATACCTACCCTTCTCTTCAACTTCTTTTGTCCAGTGACCATTTCATTGGGTGCCTTTGCGAAAACAATCACTAAGTCTTACTTTCCTCAGCCATAAGATCATAACATTTATCTCTTTGAGTTGTACTACATTTAATTTATAATAATATATAAATCATTTAACATAATATATAAAATATTATAAACAATCATTGGTGATACTATTTTATACATACTAAAATTAAGTAATTTCCATCTATTTAAGAACAAAGCCTTAATAACACAAAGAAACCAAGTCTAGCTAATGATTGAATACATCAATTGAAGATAGAGTTGAACACCAAATAAATGGTTAAAATACAGTCAACAAAAATAAATTTTTAAAGCTAATGATGATTGGTGACCCTGACAAAGGTGTATTAACTTATTTTCAAACACATTGTTAGTGGAACACATGTCTTGCTTTTTTATTGCTCTTCAGATATTCACGTCAATTACAGAGAAACTATATTGTTTTCTTTCCTTTGATGATTTGAACATTCCTGACAGTTATGTAATTTATTCATCAATGATGTAGCTAAATATCACGTTGTGCATAATGCCTATCCAGTACTAGATACCTAAAGTATACTAAACCAATGTCCAGCCAATACTACTTAAACATTTGATTAATGCTCTTAAATCAAATATTCTTTCAATCAGGAATAAGCCAAATTACTTTCACTTACCTAAGATTATGAGTATTAAAACAAACAAATGAAATAAAAGCAGATTTCAGTTAATTCCTATAAGCTTTATGGGGAAAAGGAGAATACTATTTTCTCAAAAGAAAGATTGAAATCACAAATTTGCAGAAAGGATGAATATTAAAATAAATATACTTAAGATTATAAATCCCTCTTTAGTTGTTAGAGTGTAAACCCAATGAATTAAATTTTAATAAGAATACCACAGGAACAATGATATTGTATAAACTTACGTGACTCTCTCACTCTTCAGTAGTATACGTTTTATTTTCAGATAATGAAATCTTTCCTTTTGTCTATTTCTTATGATGTTGCTTTATATATGAAAATTATCCTAATGAGAAAAATATAGGACATGTTTATAAGAATTCTACTCTCTAGTCTACAATTTCAAACCAGATGTAAAAGGAACAGTTAGCTTTCTGGGACTTTTGAATAGGAAAATTGCTGCAAGGGGCTCATGTATGTGTAGTAAACAATTTTACTGATTAAATGGATGGCAAGGGAAAATTCCCATACTTATCAGGTTTTAAGCATCAATCAGTAGTGCAAAACTGTAAATCTTGCTTTATATTCCATTGGTACAGTGCTAAATTTGTTCAGAAATTAAATATAGCATCCAGAGGTACCCAGAAGATGCATGTACCCTATATCTTAGATTCAACACATATGCTAAGAAAGTACAGCTTAAATTGATGGAAAGTAACTCACCATCTACAAGAATACATTTTTGAAAAGACACTTATTTCAATGCTAGAAGATTATAGCTTTTAATGGACTTTCTGTTCCCTCTTCATTCTAAAATTTTCTGTTACTATATTTTACTACCATGAGACTCCGTGTCCTTGAAATCCAAATGTTCCAGTTAACACTCTAAACCAAGATCCAGAGACTATTGAGCAAGTTCCTGACGTTAAAATATCAAATCATTTGGTTCAACAACTGTCATTATTATATTTTTGAGAAAAATATGGTTTTGGAGATCATGCTTACAGAACATACTCATGATTTTAAGCCCACACAATATTTTAATTCCATAAGGTGTGTGGGTGGTTATTTCAAATTGACATAGTTTTGTGTTATTTTTTACATGCAAAATTATTATCAGATGGAAGGGAAATTAAATATTCTGAATGCTATAAAAAATCTTCAATGTTCTTGACTTATATTACCAATTATAACTACTTCTAAAATGCATTCAATTTTGGAAAATGAACCCTAACAACATCAGTCTTAAAAAGTAAAAATAGAACATGATGAAAACATCCAAAGAAAATTGTTCTGTAAAATGCCTCAATGTATAAATGAGGGAACTCTTGCTAAGTAATCTATACTTATATTAAATAATTTCTCATATGCCCATAATGAGAATATTTTATAAAACATGAGGTTAACTTCTGCATAAGTGAGCATTTATAGGTATTGTGTGACATATTTTATGATATTCCTGCTAGTAACAGAATATATATAGCACTTCAGAGATTTTACCCTTATTTTTCAGTCATTGACTATCTCAGATAATAGATCTCAAGTTATGATGCTACAGTGTGCTTACCAACAGCCAAATATATTATTACATATTATAACTTCAGTAATTCTTGGTATCCATTATTATAAAAAATGTATTTCATGTTAGGTCATATATTTTTTAGGCTCTCATACACACAGACATAATTCTATTAAAAATCTTGTATCTGTGTGGGTTATTTCATATTTGGTAATTCATAAATTATAGGATTTATAAGGTAACATGAACATAACTAAGGATGAATTTTTAGACCTTCTGCTGTGGTTCATATCTAGACTACCCCAAAGCCTCATGCTGTCATAGGTGGGGCCTTAGGGAGGTGCACAGATCACAGAGACATTCCTCAGTGGATTTGTCACTGATGACTTTCTAGTCAAATGGGATTTGGGGGGTGGTGAAGCTTAGTCAGTGGCTGACTGGGACTGTGGACTGTGAGGAAGTGTTTCCCTCCCTTGGTCCTTCCTTGGTCACTGCATGCCCTAAGCTGTTTCTGCTCTGCCATGCAGCCCAGCCTTGCAACCAGCCAGCTACAGACCGGAAACTCTAGGAACTGTGAACCCAAATGAACCTTTCATCCTGTTTGTAAGTGTCGGAAATGATGTCCCAGAAGTGATAGAGGAATGAAGACCCATCACAGACAAAATGGCAACTTCATACTGTATTTGTCCACATAGAATAGTTTTTTCATTTTTTTTCCAATCTGTCACAGGAAATATAGCATATTATTACTGTCTTTACTAAATGTGCATTTTTCTTCAATTTCTTGATGTCAATAGAAGCATTTATTTCATATATTTTGAAATGTGTTTGTAAAAGTTCTGTTCTCTTTCTGTAAGTATCCTTTTCATATTTTCAATTAAAATTTTCATTAGTCTTTTATCTATATCACTGTATTTAACTTTGTGCTGTTATGGATCTTATCACTGTTTCAATCAAAATAAGGCATGTTTTTAAAATATTTCTCTAAATCTATAAAAGGAAAACAAGTCAGCTGGGCACAGTTATACTTCTTATAACCTCAGCTACTCTGATGACTGAGCAGGAGGGTCATGGGTTTAAGGCCATGGAGACACAGGACAACTTAGACTGTGTCTTAGTATGATATGATACAATGCAATGCAATACAACACCACACCATAATATAACACAACACAACACAACAACATAACACAACATAACATGGCATAGCATAACAACATAATATAACATAACATAACACATAACATAACATAGCTTTGGCTATAGCTCAATGGTAGAGACTCCCTGGGTTTGATATCTCATACTTAACTCCGTCCAGAAAAAAAGGCAAGAATATTCTTCATTCCTGTGTACAAAAAACACCATGTTTCCTATCCAAGGTGATTCCAAGGCAGTGATACTGAGATCTTATCTCCAAATATTGTGGGAGGATTGAACACCCTTCTTTAAACCTTCTAATATGTATTATTACTTCACCCCCTCTTTGTGTAAAAATTATTTGAATCTGCATCTAAGGGATAGGAAGTGTCATCTACATTTCTAATCTCCTCAATCCCTTTCAAGAAAATTAGTTATCATTAGTGACTAAGTTACTTCAACTGAATTTGTGAGATCCCCTCAAGCCACTGTTTGTTACTGAAATAGCTGTTTCTAGAGGAGTTTTAAAATAAATTTAAATTGTTGCATCGCGAAACAGGAGAGAAAAACTAAAACACATTCTACCACCTTTTAATGGATATGTCTCCTGTAAGATTATTAAACATAAAGACAATTTTAGGATTGAACCATATGTTCTCCCACCCCCTGTGTGTGTTGTTTGCCAACAGTTGTCAGGTGTTATTTTCTTTCAAGTTAGGATGCTGACACGCATTCTCAGCTCGGGTCAGCTTCTCCGGAGTAGTGCGCTTCTTGTGGGAAGTCGAGCGGGGTTCCTCTGCTCCAACTATGCCCACTCTGCAGACCCATTAAAGCTTTCTCTTCGGAAATTTGAATGAGGACTTCACTGTGAGTCCCTTGGACTGCAGTTTTTCTCTTAGTGTTATCTCTCGTTTTAGTCTATTCCCCACGGTTATAATGAAATGGCCCGTAGCTCCAACTTTAAGGAGAGCTTTATTTTGGTTCACTGTTCGAGTTCCTGCATCAAAAGCAGAAACAGGATGGCAGAGTGGGATGGTGGAGGTCAAGGTACGCAGCCCACGGTAATCCGGGGGCAGAAAATAAAGACAGGAGCCCGGTCAAGAGTCCATCCTTTCATGTCAGCCTGAAAATGACCCGCCTTCCGGCAGACCCATCTCCTAACAGCACAGTAAGATATGGAGCTGGGTGGGCAAATCCACTGAGGAGCACAGCGCCCCGTAGGTGGTCACCGTCCCTACACGTGAGAACAAGAGGCACATTTTAGATCTAAACCAGAGCACCTCACGGGTGGTGATATACGACCCTCACAGGTAGGATAACTTCAGAGTGAATTCTTGAAATTTAATCTACACTTCAGTAACTACTTTGCTGGAAACCTGAAGGTATAATATAGCAAGCTATCACCAGTCTTAAACACGCTGGTAGCGCTAGTATCTTTGATTTCTTACCTTTATGCTCACAAATGAACCATATTTTTAGGCAGGAAAAAAATAAATAAAAGGGAGCTTTCTGTTAACATAATAGCCCCAAAGAAAGAAAGATGTGATGATCATTACTAAGAATAGAAAGAGTCGATCACAAAACAACACTAAATTTATAACAATAAGGATAAAATATCTACTTTGTAGTGTCATAATATCACATATAGAAGCAGAATTCAACAGTCTATTTTAGGCAGTAACGTGTTCAAATTCTCTGCAAGGGAGATCCGACCAAAATGAATAAAGTCTTTATTACTTATCTATATGGTTCTTCTAATTATAAAAAGAGACAAATTAGACATGCAACATTTAATAATAAAAAACGGACCTGATGAAAAAGTCCTGATAAGAGTACTTTATAAATCTGGCAATCCAACATCAAATATCTCATGACTAAAGTTGAAGACAAAAGGTTCTTATAAAATAGAATCTGTGTGAAATTCTCTCTGACGCTGCAGTAAATGAAGTTTGAACAATTTAGCAAAGACTCCATTTACGAATGTCTTTCTAAACATTGTAAATCCTCTTGCAAGAGGCAATGAGCCCCCAAGCCATGGCCAAACATCCATAAACTGATAACTGATGTCTTATAAATCTGACTACTCAGGAGTTGTGATCTTTCACTTGTGCTTATACTAATAGAAAAAAAGGAAGCTATTATATTCAGTATCTTTGTAAACATAAAAAGGCATGCATGAGATTACAGGACTATTTAAATGACTTCAATAGATAATGCTAATATTTTAAAATAGACTAAAGTATAAATGTAATGATATATCATGTAATAATTGTATCTCTGCACTTCTTACTACTTAAACTATTAAAAGTTTAAGACAATTTTTAAGTCAATATTTTTGGAAAAAATAACTTTGAAAATATTTTAATAGAGATGTACACATATTTACTAAGTTGTAATAGAAAGTATATGAAACATCCAGTTTTAAGTGATTTTCTTCATAAGCGTAGCTTTTCCAGTGTTTATTCCTTAAGCATATGAACTAAAACTTTCTGTTAAATCTTATTATAAATTCTCTATGCATCTATGTTATTATCTGATAATTATCATATCAATTGATTATTAGAATACAAATATTATAATGGAATATTTTTCCCTAGAGCACACTTTTTAATCTTGCAGTAAGAGACACTTTATATCCTGAAGTAGTACTAGCTAATGTATTCCTACCATAATGTGTTGAAGGCACTGAGTAATCTCTTGTATAGCCTGAAATCTATATCTTCCTGATAATGTTTAAATATAATAAAAGATAACTGAAATTTCTCTCATTTGTATATTACCAAAACACATTTATCTCTCTATGTTTCATTTGCTGTTAAAATCATGGGATTGGGGCTAGAGAGATGGCTCAGTGGAATAAGCACTTCCCTGGCAAGTGCAAGGGCCTGCGTTCAATCCCCAGTTCTGCCAAAATAAATAAATAGATAAATAAATAAAGAAAGAAATAAAATCATGGGATTACCAATTTCCTTCCAAATGCATGCTACCCAAGAAGGAATATTGCAGAATAAGTATATTGCGGTCATTTAAAAACATTAAAACAATAGAAGTACATAATATTTTTCATGTAACAATGTAGTCACATCGATGAGCTGAAATAACTTTCAGTGCAGACATAGCTTCATAAGACTTCATCTGCAATTTATTATGTATCTAGCTGATAGCATGTTTTACTCCTGTCTCTACCATATAGAAAACTATGTTTTATTCTAAATCTAAGCACCAGAATATAATGAATCACCTTATCTATATTATTTTAAGCAAGTTGTTTCCTTTTGGAAAACAATGTCATAGTTTATGGTTGATCTGATGCTTTAATTAAAAGTCAACTTTTGAGATTTAAACACTGAAATGCAGTGTATTCGAAGCTATTTCTCTTCCAATTAGATTTGATTCCTGAGATATTTCCTCCTTTTTTTTATTGGTGTCGGGGAAGGTCCCTGTGCTTTTGTCTAAGCTTGCCTAAGCAGGTATTTTAAACTGCTGAGTTATCTCACGGGCCCCATCTTTCCTCTTAAAGTTGATTGCTTCTACATTGTCATAATCAGATTCAGACATTGCTGGCCATCTGCCCCAATTCAGGGGCAATTCACCCTTAAAATTATGGTGAATTTTATTATTAAAATAAGTTCTTTTGGAAGTCATTTTTTTAACATTTCATAATGTATTTCTATTTTAATTAATTATTTTTATAGGTACATTTTAGACATGCATAATGGTAATATTCATTGTAGGATATTTGTACATGCACATGGTTTATCTTGATTCCTTTTTCCCCCATTTATCTCCTTTCCCATTAACTCTTCTTTCCCTTTATTTACAAAAACTGTTTCCATCTTTTCCTTATTTTCTTTTCCCTTCCTGTTTTGCCTCTCCCCCTTCTCTAGTTTCGCTTACCATTTGAGCATTTTCTTCTAATTTCACAATACCTATTATATATTTTGATTCTTATTTATACTTTTGGTTTTCTATATTGCAGAATCCACACAATATTTGAGCATATATGTCTGATTTATTTCACATAAGAGTGTGGTCCCAAAGTACATCCATCTACCTAGAAATTTCTCAAGTTCATCCTTCTTTATGACAGGATAACATTCCCCTCCCCCTGTATCTTCTTTATCTTTTCATCAAAGACGGACATTTGAGCTGTTTCCAAGATTTAACTTTTATAGACTCTGCTGCTATAAACATGGGCTTTCCACATGACAAAGACAAAAGTTAGAGCTATATCTCTCATATGCACTAAATTAAAATAAAAATAGATCAAAGATCTAAATATTAAAACAGAAACACTAAATCTGTTGAAAAGCACAGTAGATACAACTCTTAAACACAGGTTTAGGCCAAGACTTCATGAATGAAACTCAATCATTCAGGAAATACTACATGCAATCAATATTTGGTATTTCAACTTACTAAAAATCTTCTGCATTGCAAAAGAAATCACTAACAGAGTAAAAAGATAACACACAGAGTAGGAAAATTTTTGCCATCTCTTCCTAATATCCAAAATATATATGACTAGTTTGTAGAATATATAAAGAACTCTAAAAAAGCAGATACCCCAAACAAAAGAACAATGCAAAAAAATGACATCTGGAATGAATAGATACTTCTTAGATAAAGAAGTACAAGTGACAAATAATTATATAAAAAATGTTCAACATCACTGGATAAATAAGTGCCAGAGTTAGCTCAGTGGCATAAGTGTCTGCCTGGCAACTGCAAGATCCTGAGTTTGATTCTCAGTACAAAAAGAAAAGAAGAAAAAATGTCACATCACTGGATATGTGAGAGATGCTAATTAAACCAATACTGTAGTCTCACCCTGAAAAAAAATGGCCATTATCAAGAAATCAATGAATAACAAGTGTTGGCAATACTTCAGGAAAAAAGGAAGATTTCTCCACTGTGAGTGGAAGTGTAGACTGGTACAACCATTGTAGAAATCAGTGTAGAGATTCCTCAAAAAAACTAAAACTGGAATTTGACTTAAGTCAGTTATTCTGTTTTTTTGTATGCTTCTCATAGAATTAAAAGCACCTATCTGGGGAGACAACTCAGTAGAATAAGCACTTGACTGGCAAGTGCAAGGTCCTGAGTTCAGAGCCTGGTACCACAAATAGATAAATAAACAAACAAACAAATAAATAAAAATAAAAGCACCTGTAGTTGTTGGTTAATTGTGTCAACTTGAGAAGCTAAGAGCTTAACTAAATCATCTCAGCAATTCCACACCCTCAGGTGTGGAGGCCACACTCTAGAGTGACTCATCACTTAAAGGAGAAGGAGGAAGGACAGAGGGTCCCATTCTTCTTCAGAGGATTGCCAGTCTTCGTCATCAGCGTGGACATCATCTCCTGTCTAGAGCACATTCTCTTGGGTTCTGCTTTGGATCCTTCAGCCTTCTGGTGTAGATTCATTGGCCTTCTGGTGCAACTCCATAAGCATCCTGATACGGAGTTTGAACTGAATCGTCTAGTCTGCAGTGTGCAGATGCCCTCGGCACGCTTCCTCATCTGACTCTGCGGCTGACCATCATAAGTCAATCTTGTAATTTCTTATACTTGTACATCTTGTGTTATATCTGTACCTATAATAAAACCCTGACTGATACAGCACCATACTAAAACCCTTTTTAAGAAGAAGTAATCTCCTTTAAATCATAGACTGGAACCATCAACATATTTGGAGTCATAAGTGTTAACTTGAATTCTACTTTAGATTATCATTATTTGGACCAGCCAATAAACATTCTTTTGCTTGGTGATATTTCCTTGAAATAGAGACCATAATAATATTAATAACTAACATGCAGATATTTACTATTTTCTGAATCTGCTCTAAGCAGTTTGCATGAATTTTATCAGTTAAGCTCACAACAGCCACACAAGACTAGCATCACTACATTCATATTTTATTGATGAGTAATTGTAGATAATAATACATGCCTCTTAGGCTTTAGGATTGCCCAGGTAATAAATGTAGTTGAGGCAAATTATAATCTTCTTTCAGGCCAATACATAACACAAGATAAAAATAATATTGTTCCTTTCCTGCTGCTTTCCTTCTTGACTCTAGAACACTTGTCATGTTTATGGGTTTGTTGGTAGTTGACAAAAGTATTTATTGCCTTCACTTATGCAGCATTGTCAGTGTTCTGAGAGAAACCCAAGATGGAGGTATCTCAACAGCACATTTTGCAGAGCATCCTAAGAACAACAAAAAGTGAAGCAAATTGAGCAAAATACTACCTAAAGTCTATGGAAAAGCAGAGAACATGCAGGATTACTCAGGATGAAGCGGTTGGTGCTAGGATTTATGCTAGCTTTCTGATGCCTCATCCACCAGGTGAAGGTTCTTTAGAGTAAGACTTCAGTACTTAAGTGAGCCAGCAGTAATTATAGCCAAGTGTGTATGTTGGAATTCCTTCCAAGTGAACATATGGATCTAAAGCAAAACAATGATGCTATGTTTGCCATCAATTTAATTCTGATTATGGCTTCACAGTACCCTGTGCACATGCACGCATGCGCGCGCGCACACACACACACACACACACACAGAGGTAATATAAACATCCCTCTACTCTAACCTGAGAAAAAAATGTGTTTTTTGTGTTTTTCTTTTTTGTAAAAAGAAGAGTAATGAATAAAGTGGTTATTATTATTTTTTTAAGTGGTTATTATTGATTGAAGACTCTTCAGGTGAAATTCCTACCAAGTCTGATGCTGAGATCATAGACAGTTTGCTTTCATTAGTACTAGTGAGATAGTTTTAATGTGAGAACCTTTTCATCAAGCTGATATTCTGAGGTCAGACAGCACAAATACAGCTTTAGGAATATATCTTGCTAATTTTTGTAAGCCATTTGTAGCTGGCACAACTTTGAACGATAATGTAATGTATTAGTACTGTGCATGGAAGGTAAAATAAATCAGGATGACCAGAGTCATTCACTTGTCACCCCAGCAATTATGGAATCATTATGTATGTAAAGCCTTTTGCTGGATGCTAAGGAGACAAAAAAATATGTAAGGGATATTTCTGTCTGGAAAGGGCTCAGCATCTCACTGGAGAAGCAGATTTAAGAACAGGCAATTTTAAAATAATGAGGAAAAAAACCAAAGTAGAGGTATGCACATTTTGTGATGAAGTATTTTGCCTGACCACGACTAAATGGATGTGGTTGAATCTAATCTCAGAAGACTTTGTGAAGAAGGTTCTAGCTGGAGATCTCAAAAGATGCACACTGAGCAGACAGGAAGTGGGCAGGGCCTGAGCAGCCACCAAGGGAGAGCAAGAGAAGCATTCCTCATGTCCAGTTGTAAAAAGCACCTCTGGATTAGTGCTCAATTAGGTCCATAGAAAATTGTGCAAATTGCAAAAGTCCTTCATCATCTATGGCCCAGCCTTGTTTACTTCAGTGTTGTTCAGCCTTTACCTCTACACTAGACATTCATGGACAGTTCCTTCCTCTCTCCATTGGCGTTTAGTCCATTGTTTCCTTTCCATCCAGGAAAACCCTCACCACTTCCTGCAGCATCATTCAGATCTCAGTTACACTACCAAGTTCACAAAAAATGTGCAGATGATTCTCTCCCTGTGTGAGTCAGGTTTGCTGTGTGCTGTCATAGATGTTTCTTCCCTTAGGCTCAAATGCGTTCCTTATGGTTTTGGTTGAAAGAATCATTTCCCCACTAACTCAGCAGCTCCCACACAGTCATCCAAGACCATTTTTGATTTTCAGGCCGGGAGATAGCTCAGCAGCTTAAGCGCCTGCCTGGCAGGCACAAAATCTGGAGTTCAACCCTTGGTACAAAACAAATAATAATAAAAAAATTTAAAAGCTCAGTTAATCTTCAGTGCTTAGTCCACTTGCAAAATCATAGTGAATGGTTGACAAAATATGCTTTTTTTTTTCTGAACCGGGTATTGAACTCAGGCCCTTGTGCTCCCCAGGGAAGCACTTATTCTACTGAGCCATCTCCCCAGCCCCAACGAATATGCATTTAATAAATATAATTATAGTTTCTTCCAGTGCTTGCTACCATTCACACACGTGATACATTACACAGAACAAAAGACATACAGAAAAATATTAAATATACTTATTTAGTATATATATATAT
>NDGM011179891.1:0-39716 GCA_002564305.1 Octomys mimax | reverse complement strand
GTTCAAATTGTTTTGATATCTTAAATATATTAAATGAAATTGTGAAATATGGCCAGAATTATAAAAATGTTTGACCTTAAATATAGATTAATAGACTTACAATAGTAAATTATAGTTAATTATACAAACTATCATGCTGTGTTTTTAAATTTGTAAATATATACAGATATCATCCTCTAATGCCTAAATAAAATGAGGAAAACTTTAAAAAATAAATAAATAAATAAACACTTGATAAAAAAAAAAAGAATAAGTTTGGATCTATCATATTGAGTACTTGGAAGTATTTTATCCTTTGAAATTGACTATAGCAAGTTGATGTCTTTTTTTCCTTAAGTGTTCAATATAATTAACCAGTGAATATATCTGTGCCTGTACTTCCTGTTTTTTAATATTGTCAATTATTGATTCAATTTCTTTTTTATGTATTTAGTACAGAGTCCACAGGGTCTCATTATACAGATCAAACTCATAGCGATTCTCCTGTTTTCAGCCTCCCAAGGTGTGCACCATCATGCCCCATTTCAGTCAGTGTCTCAGTAGGCCCCAGGTGCAAGGCCAACATGGCACTCTCATTTTCTTTAATAGATACACCTATTGAGATTATGTGTTTCTTTTTGTGTGAGTTTTAGCAGATTGCTTATTTTTGCTTGTATGGAGAGGTTGGATGCAATTCTTATTTTTTTCCTTGTTATGATTTAGACCTAAACTGTGGGGCTAGGCATGGTGGAGCACCCTTATAATCTCAGCACACAAGAGACTAAGACAAGAGGATCACTAAGAGATGAGTAATTTTCCTTCTCTAAGCCCTTCCTTGAAGCCAGTCAATCATGAACTGAGCCCTCATAAATCATGAACCAAAATAAACCTTTCCACCTTTTAAATTCTGACTATTGGGTATTTTGTGCCAGTATCAGGAATATGACTAATATTCTCACACCTCTAATACCTGAGGCTTTTTATTCTTTTGAGGATTTTTTCTTATATTTGATTTGACTGCAGCATGAAATGATCTATGTAAGTATAGTTTTTAAACCATATTTTTGCATATTTGTTTTCTGTTTTAGCACTTACTCTGTTTGGCGATCTCTTTTTTTGTGTCTCACACAAATTTTGGGAAATCCTTAGCTGTTTGTCTCTGCCTCTATCTGTGTTTCTCTGTCTGTTTCTCCTGTGTCTGTGTGTCTCTATCTGTGTCTGTCTCTCCCGGTCTACCTCCGATTTCCATATATTACATCTTTTGCAGTCTTCTCATAGTTCTCGGATATTATTTTCTTTTTCCGCCTTTGTTTTTCCATTTTGCTGATGTCCATGAGATGCTCTCAGACTCAGAGAGTGTTTTCCTCAGCTGAATCTAGTTTATACTAATAAGCCCATCAAGGAATCCTTCAGGGGTTTTTTTGGTGGGGGTTGTTTTGTTTTGATGTCTTGCTATCGGGTCTCTCTATGGAGGTCAATGTAGTACCCAGAACTGAACTTGGGTCCTTGCACTTGCCAAGCAGGCACTTATGCTGCCAAGCTATCTCCCTGGCCTCATCCTTGATTTTTGTTATACTGGCTTTCCATTTCCAGCATCTTTCTGGTACCTAGAATTTCCATCTCTCTGCTTAAATCGTCCATCTGTTTTGCATGCTATCTCCTTTATCCATTAGAGTCCTTAGCGTAGCGATCAGCGATGTTTTAAATTACAGTAAATCCTTGGCTTAAGAACATTCCAGTTGTGAACCTTCACAGACATGAACAGACCTCACGTTATGAACATTTGTAGATGATTCCTAGATGAGAACAAATCATGAGAATGGCTCACCTGTCCAGCAGACATCGCCCAGTTGTGCTGCTGTGTGTTGGCTGTGCAGTGTGATGGTGTACCGGAAGACAGTGCTCAGTGAGAGCCCAGGGTGACCAGAAGCAAAGGGAAAAGAGGTGATGTGGAACGGATGCTAGGAAGTGTGATATAATATACACTGTGGATCTGTGTCAAAGGTGTGTAAGACTCTGGGGTATTAACGAACGAGTCCAACTTCTGCTCGAGCCTATGCCTCTGTGCTATAAATTTCAAAACAGGGTTCTGAGTTTTTCTTCCGTTAGGGTAGGCCAAGATGGCTGGGCTGGGCTGGGCTGCTGAGTCTTCTCCTTCTCCCTCATTGGCAGCTAGCGTAGGCTAGAGGTGGTCCATGGTCTCAGTCAGATTTTGATCATTATAATCATTCCAGCAATGTAAGTTATTTTTAATAAGCTTCTCCTGAGGGCATGCCTTGAGGAGAGAAGAACAGAATGCTGTGGTACGTTTTAAGATGGGCTTCTTTCTCCTCCCTGCCAGAAGCACAGATTTTCTCTTTTACTGTGGGAAGCTGGTCAAGGTCCTGAAGGTAAATCTTACAATATGGCGGATGCTATTTCTCATGTCTGGAGACTTCAGTGCTCAGAATTGTCCATGTGGGACTTCCACAACTTTTCAGTCATACTTCAGGTTTCCCTTTGGGGTTCCCATAACTTTCTGTAGGATTTACCCATCTCTTGTCTAGGAGATGTGCCTCTCCTATTTTCTGGATCCAGGAAGAGATGTTGATATTTGATTTAGTCTTTTTGGCTTTTTACTTGTCAGGATTGAGTGGTGACTTTCAAACTGGGCACTGCATGGTACTTTATTTGGGATCACTGTGAGGAGTGGAGAGATCAATTTTACATGTCCAAAGGTAGACATTTTGCCTACATTTGGCAGAGAAACTCCTTATTCTAGCTTCTAATTTAATCATGAGAAAACATCAGGTAAGTCCAGAGTGAGGGTTGTTTATAGAATCCCTGACCAGTTTTTCTGTCACAGGTCCAGGCTAAGAAGGCTCACTCAAGATTCAGGCAACATGAAGAAAAGATGCAGAGCCATGGAAATGTCTGACACACCTTTACGATGTCAACAGCAGGGGTGATAACATGGAAAAATCCTACTCGCTTACCCAGGATATATGATATCACATAAAGCCAGAAAATTGTCAAAAAGTTACATAAGACTACTTGCTCACATGATCACTATTCATGTCTGAGCCATATAATGTGCCAACACACTAGCAAGCAGAAGGCCTGAGTCCATCAACTTGGAGACCCTAACTAAATACAAGTGCTCCTCAAAAACATCAATGTCTAGAACGATTCCACTTATATGACAGACTCAGAGCGGTCAAAACAGAGAAGCTAAGAATTCAAAGGTGGCTGCCAGTGTCTAGAGGGTGCAGGGAGGAGTTGTTTAATGAAGAGAATACTTTAGTATCATAGGAGGAAGTGAGTTATAGAGATGGGATGGTGATGTATTACTGATGCATTAATACCACTGAGCTGTATGCTTGAAGATGGTAAATTATGTTTTGTCTGTTTTACTGCAGTGTTAGAAAAAGTGGGAAAAATCCAACACAGTCATTATTTTGTTCTTAGATTGGTCCCTCTTTGGCCAATGGAAGCCTCCTGAAGTGAATGCACCTACACCACCTATGGATACACATGTGCACTTCTTTTTATTTCTGTATCTATGAATTTGTACTAAAACCCTGGACACTCACCAGCACCGAAAGGCTCATTTTAGTCTAAATTTTTGCTTACTTATAATTTCTTTCTCTGATAGGGAGAAGCTATGGTCCATTTTTTACAATATATTTGCTTGATTCATCATTAGTATACATGTAATAAAGTATCTTAGAATTGTAAAGACATATCCGTTAAGGACAGAAAATTACCAGTTGGTATATCCCATGTTTGTATACAATTCTTTTGGTCTTTGCTTTCATAGTGGCCAAGTTGAATACTGTTTGTCAAACCACTTAGGTCATTTCTTTTCTAATCCTGTCAGTGTGGTTATGTAATTAATCTGAATACAGTTGTACCCATTAGTCACATACTATCCTTTCTTGGGTCCATACTTTTCTTAGGTTTAATATATATATATATATATATATATATATATATATATATTATTTTGGGGTACCAGGGATTGAACTCAGGACCTTTACACTTGCCAGGCAAGCTCAGTATTCTACTGAGCTATCTCCCCAGCTCTGGTTTTTCCAAATTTAGAATTGTATATCTGCCATCAGTAGACCCAGCCTCCACAAAGTTCTTTTCTCCTGCTTCTTTGTAATAAGTTGTCCCCATATCCTCTGCCCTTCCCTTTAATCACTCATATATATTTCTCCATAGTTTTGCCTTTTGCACAAATTCATATAAATGAACCCATACAATATGTAGCCTTCTGGGGTTGGCTTCGTTCACTTAAAAAATATGTTTATATTCCATGTGTAGTTGGGGGAGAATCATAGTTCTCTGAATTGCCTCTACTGAATAGATCTTTATCCTCTTGCCGATTGCAGGACATGCAGGTTGTCGCCTAGATGATTACACAGCAAGCTCTATTAACTTCACATAGTTTCTGGTAAGAATCCAAGTTTTCATTTTTCTTCTATGCAGTAGTTTGCTAGGTGATAGGATATGTGTGTGTGGCTTACCAAAAAACTCAACTATTTTCCAAAGTAGCTGCCTCATTCTACATTCCTGCCAGCTGCATGGGATGTTCAGGCATTTTTTGTCTTTACTATTTCTCCCCACCACCAGGTTGATGTTGTTGTTTTTTCCTTAGCCATTTATTTCTTGATAGATTGTAATTTTAACTTGAACTTCCCTAGTGCTTAGTGAGGTTGAGTACCTTTTCATAGGCTTAGTTGCCATCTTTCATGGACTGAATTCTATCTATGAAAGGATGAATGTTTTACTCTCATTGTCTATGAATGTGACCTTATTAAATAATAGGGTCTTTGCAGATACATTAAGATGAGGTTATTAAAGAATGCACTCATCTAATGCGGGTCCCTATGAAAAACAGGAAATTTGCATGCACACAAAGGTGAGTCCCTTGTGAAGGTGAAGGCAAAGCTCTTACAAGCTAAGGAACCCCAAAGCTTGCCAGCAAGCCTCTAGAACTAGGAGAAAGGAATGGATTAGATTTTCCTCACAGACCTTAGAACGAACCAGCATTTGATCTAGAGGCCTCTGGCCCCAAGAACTAAGAATCGTTAACTTCCTATTTAAGTCACTCAGTAGGTGGAGCTTTATTATAGCGCCCCTCGAAAAGTAACTCACTGTCTCTAGTTGGTGAAATATTTGTTTACAACTCTTGCCTATGTTTGTGGTTTATTTTTCTATCACTTGATTACCCCACGTAAGTACCTCCTAACCACATTTTCTTGTTCACTATTACAGTCCCAAAATGAGGATACCAGAGGCCACAAGGGAGCCACTGTGTGCTGTGGTTGGGGCTGAGCTAAGAAGGGGTGACGCAGATGAAAGGGTCATGTCTGTGATGCAGGGTGAAAGTCGGCCCCTCCACATCAAAGAACAGAGAAAAGAGCTAAAGCCTTCTTAACAAAATATAAGAATCTTTAGCAGACTAAACACTGCTTAGGCAAATGCAGGGACCAGGGTTCGATCTCCAGTACCACATATAGCACCAGCCCTGCCCCAGGGCGTGCGGAGCTACAATCAAATCCAGGCGTGGTGGCGCATGTCTATAATCCAAGCACTGGGGAGGCTGAAAACAGGAGGATACTATGAGTCCAAGCTGCATAGTGAGACCCTGTACCAAATACATTAAAAAAACTTTATATATATATATATATACCATATATATTATTTATATATATAAATTATATATATAAATTATATATATATAAACTATATATATATATATATATATAATTTTGTCATTGCATGGCATAGTGTGGCCCTTTACAGCCTTTCAAAGTTTGCTAGTTCATAATTTCAAGATTGACTTTCCTTTTCTCTGTGGGGCCTATGAGGTTTCCTTTCTCCATGAGTGAGAGGGCTGTACAGTGAGGGCTGTACATTTGTAATTTTGCATGAAAAGCCTATCCATTAGTTAGAGTAAAACACTGGAATNTGAAATTCTCAGTCTCTAACTGGTGAGCACCCCCTCCATCTTTCCTGGCACAAAGATGTTTATTTATAATCATGCTTTACTTTTGAGAACAGTTTTAGGTTCACAGAAAACATGGGCAAATACAGAGACATCTCATGTGCCTTGAGTGCCCCCACCACCACCACCACCACTGTGCATGCGCACGTGCACGTGCACACACACACACACACACACACACACACAGCCCCCTCTACTGTCAGTCTCTGGTTAGAGGTGCTCATTTGTTGCCAGTGATATACCCTCATGGACGCATTGTCATAAGGAGCTCACGGTTGATATTAGGGTTCACTCTGTGTTGTCCATGAAGTTTTTAAAAAATAAGCCAGAAGACCTCCATCTCTAACTTTTGAGTCTGTGGTCTTATTTTCCTCAACAAGAGTATGCAGGGAGCCAAGGTGGAAATGGCTTAGAGTGAAGGTAGACATTTCCCAGCTTTTTTCCCAAACCTGGCAAGCTTCTAGGGTCTGTTAAAGTGTGTGTGTGTGTGTGTGTGTGTGTGTGTGTACCCTGCACAGTATTTCACGGAGACTAAGAAGAGAAAGAACCAGGCATTCTTAGCTTTGCACTGCTGCAATATCTTGAAAGTCTCTTTAGCTGACACACAGGGAGCCTATGGCATACTGCTTCAGGAAACTCTAGTAGGTGGCTTAGTAAGAGTGGCCTTTGTCCAGAGAGGAGACCAACCCTGCCTATATACAGAAGAGTTTGACACCCAGCACGAAAATACACTCCAGGATGACAGTGTGCTGTCATATTGCATACTTTTACATCATAACTGGATAATAATGCTTTGCACTTGAAAATATAAATATTGACCTATATACAGGTTAACCTAGTCAGGAATTTATTAAAATTCTTTCTCTTCCAAAGAAATCTGGATACAGAATGACTTTATGAAAATCCAATCTTTTTATTGATGTTTTATTAAAATTACATAGAAGTGTACATATAAAGACTAATAAATGTAAATATACAAATTTTCAAGTAATCTGAAATATTTAACTAATTTTTTCTTAATAACATACTATTTCAAAATAATTATGAAGCTATAACACTAATATTCCCCTTATTCTAAAATAAACTATGCTTCCATAATTCAACCACTTATAAAAATACCCGATTATCATCTAATTCATTAGGAAATTTCCAGCCTTTGAAAGTATGATCTGTTATCCCTGACTTCTTTCTTTTCCTCTCAGCATTTATCTTCTTGCTGCAAGTGGTGATTGAGTTGATTATGCCCCATATTAGGCCTGGGCCTACTTTAGAACAGTGAACCTGGGAGTGGCAATTAGGGGCATAATCACCCAATTTATTTATCCTGAAGTCTTCTTCATGCTGTCAGACATCCTAGATAATTACCCTAAATCAAAAAGATGAATAAGGCACAAAAAGTAATTGAGTGATTTACTATTAACAATTTCTTATAGTTGTGCTTTAATGGTCAAAAGCGTGCTGTATGATTTGATACACAAATTTTGTGTGAGGTATGTGGAGAAGAACCCTGTCACACATGAAGATCCACAGGCTCAGAGATGGGAGTCACTTGAGGAAGATGGCGCAAACAGAAACTCATGGTACTAGCACCGGAACTCTGCCCTCTGGTTCCCAGCCCAGAGCTTCTCCTTCGCATAGTGCAGTGACTTTCACTCACATAAACATGGGAACAGCAGCCTCAAATACAGGACTACAGGTGATGTGCAGCCTGAGGAAAACAAATTCCTATTGCAGTGGAAGAGGAACTCAGGTTGTTTTCAGTGTTACTCCAGATAGTCCCAATATGCTTGATAAATGACAACTGGTATGTGAATAACCATACACAAATACCATAATTATAAACAAAAGTACAAATGGTAATAGATGAATGCTACATTATCAGATATGTTAAACAGTATGCTAAGTATTAAAGTAGTTCAGTAGTAATATACACCTTTCAGAAATACATATTAAAAATAATCTCGATTAAAATATGAGTGCAAAATCAATTTTAGGTTCTGATCTCCAATACATTATACAGTTTAGTTAAAAAGCTAAACATATCTCTCATAATTTCTTAGTATAACATTAGAGGTTTCCTTTGGAAAAACCAACACCTTGTTAGCTTCCTTTCAAACATGATTTGATGATTAGAAAGCCTTCACTGTAGGGGTGATCTTGCGGAAGAATTTATGACCTTGGAAATTTGTATTTTCAAATATATAACCTGGAGGAGTAGGATAGCTAGCTGGGCAGATTTCCTGTTTCTTTGGAGCATACTCTATGGAGTACATGGTGACATCATCAAATGGAACAGAACTCTTCACTGTAGCATTTAAAGGTTTGCAGCTCTCGGTTGGAATCAATTCATGTGGCACATAGTGAGATCTGGAAGTGCTCAAACCATCAAATTTTCCAGATGGGTTGGGAATCTGCTGCTCTTGCTTAATAAGCCCTGGACGACAACTTTCCCATGCAGGAAAATCTTCCTTCATGGTGCTTGTTCCTTGGAAAGGAAAATTATTTTTTCTTCTGTGAGAAACTGGCCTGATGGGAACAACACGGCTGGCCTGATAAGGAAGGTAGTCAAGATGGCTTGTGCTGTATAACTGCATGCTCCCGGTAGGGGGCACATACTCTGGTACTTTCTTGACTTCAGGTGGTGGGATTTCCCATGGTTGGAAACTGTCACGGAATTCAGTGCCTCCTTCAAAGTGAGCATTGTGGGTCACTGTGGTGTGGGCTGGTCTGCAGATTTTTGCAGTTTCACCAACAAGACCCTGAAAGTCATTCTGGTGAGTGGTGAGACTCTCAAAAGGCAAGTCAGTTGGCTTGTAAACTTCTTTTGGTCTTGCAAACTTGACTTCTAGTTGATGAGGTATGTAGTCAAGGCGATGACTTGTATCACCATTAAAGGGGGTTGTGGAATGTCTGGGCATAGAAGAAGGTTTAAAGCTCTCCCTGAGCATTATCTTCTGAGGAACATAGTCATCCTGAAATGTAGTTGAGTTTCCAAATTTCACAGTTGGGGGATGATAAGTTTGTTCTGGTCTACAAGGTTCACTTTTTTGAATGTCCCAAGACCTATAATGATCTTACAAATTAAAATAAAGGATTTTTAAATGCTGAGGAAAACAACTATCCTTTAAGAATCACAATTGATTTCTCATTGCTGAACATAGTTCATATTCATTTGAAAGCCAAATCATGAAATTTGGATCAAATATTAAGAATGAAGTTTCTGATTCCCTTTAGATCTGTTCTTTTTCTCTTTACTTCCACTTTCCTCTACTCATCTCACTTTAGTACACGGAAACTTCTACTTCAAGATTCATTTGATTACACAGAAAGGAATGGCACATCTGAGCCTGGAGTAGATTAGTGAGAGCCAAAAGAATTCTTTATAAGTAAAGACAGTTTAGGAGATCATGGTCACATCCTTAGGAAATTGCTAGGATTCTCACTGTAACTCAAATTGCTAGGGCAAGCCATAAAATCTAGGGGTTAAAATCAAGTGCTCTGATGTATGGGCAAAGCAATTTGGGTTTTGCTGCTTGTTGTAGAGAGACTTCTCCACAAACAGGGAATTACAACTAAATTACACTGCAGGAAGCTCCTGGGACTCCTTCAGCAAAGACAGAGTAACTTGTACTCTCCTAGAAACATCATTGACTTCAACTTTCCTCTTCATCAAATGGACTTTAAAACTTTCTCAGAAGAGAGGGGTGTAGGCCAAGAAACTGAACTGAGTGCTTTCCAAAACACTTATAGTTGAGGGAGAATTTAGAAGAGGATAGGCAAGCTACGATCTGAGATTTAGAAGGTCAATACTTCAAATTTGCTTCCTGCAGATTACCCAGACCATGGATGAAAAACTGCAATGTTTATACCTCAACTGAAGGTCCTTTTGATTATTTCTATATGAAAAAGGTAGTTAGCTGAAATAAAATTGACATTGCAACAATATATGTATTTCTAAATGCCAATCTATAAAAAAGACACATTTTTATACATGATAATTTACTAAAATATGGGCTGGGCAATATCTATTGAATAGTTAAACCCTGGATGCTCATTATATGGATATCCACCTAAAAAAGAAAAATTCCTCATCTAGAGATACTGTTGCCAAAAGGGCTAAGTTTTGGACTAATGATTAAGCCACTTGTGTTCGGATAAGAGTGGGTGCTTGAGACCATCTTTGTTTCCAGAGTCCTGTGAAATAAACTGGTTAGAAAAGATGAACTAGATCAAACAGTCCTATTTTGGGACCTAAACTTGAAAATAAGGAGACAGAGAAGAATCTAAAAGGATATTGGGAGAATTGGAGAGCAATCCTAAACAGAAGTTATATTCAGGGGACTGGGGACATAGCTCAATGGCATAAGCATCTGCTTGGCAAGTGCAAGGTCTTGAGGTCAATCCCTGGTACTGCCAAAAAAAAAGTTATATTCAAAATAGACTTTAAGGAGGCAGAAATGATAAATATCCAGAAAAGTCAGCTGGTAGAGTGCTACCACTTGTGGTAGAGCACTTGTCTACATGGAAGGGGAAGTGCTGTAACTGAAATCCTGCCACTCACTGGCTCGCTGGAGATGGCTGGAGATGAAGAAGGATCTCTTCTCTCAAGCACTCTCCATGCCTGACGGTTTTCCTTTTCCACTTCACAGGATACTTTGTGGCAGAATCTTTTTTTTTTTTCCTGAGATACCATGGGAAAAAAAATCTCTTTTCTTTCTAAACTTAAGTGTAAAATTTTAACATCATATTGCAATAACTAAAAGGAAATTGGAAATGTTATTGAAGGTTTGTAATTCTACAAATCATACAGGAAGAGGTCTTGCTGCCAAAATGACTAAAAGAAAAAAGATATTCAAAAACAGGAAAAGGAACCAGGTGAGGTGATGCATACCTCCCTGTAGGCTGAGGCAAAAGGATTGAAAGTTAGAGGTTTAGGGCTGGGTGAGATAGCTCAGTGGACTAAGTGTGTGCTTAGACAAGCGCAGGGGCAGGGCTTGATCCCTGGCACCACATACCATGAAGGCCTTGCCCTGAGCATGCTGAGCTGTTGACTGAGTCTGGGCGTGGTGGCACATGCTGTAGTCCTAGGGAGGCTGAAAACAGGAAGAGAGACCCTATACAAAATACATAAGGAAGGAAGGAAGGAAGGAAAGAAGGAAGGAAGGAAGGAAGGAAGAAAGGCAGGCAGGCAGGCAGGCAGGCAGAAAGGAAGTTAGAGCCCACCCTCAGCAACTTAGCCCTTGTCGAAATGAAAAAAAAAGAAAGAAAGAAAGAAAGAAAAGAAAAGAGAAAAGAAAAGAAAAATTTTTTAAAAATGGAAAGAAGAAGGCAAGCATAGTTCTGGGTGGGGATGAATGGACTGATTGCAGACATAAGCCCCACCCTAGATGTGGGTGGCTCCACCAAAAGGCTGGTAGTCTGGATGGAATAAAATGGACAAAAGACAGGCTAGCCTGCTGGGGCCTGTTGCCTTGAGCCTTCTGTTTGCCTCACCATGAACTGGTTCTCCTTTGTGATGCCTTTGCCATGGAGCACGGATTATGGAATGAAACCTCTACAAAATATAAGCTGAAACGAACCTTTTCTCCTTTCACTTGTGAGTGTTGGGTACTCTGGGTATTAGAGTAAAATACAAACACACTGAGACCTCCCCAAAATATAAAACTAGAGGGGAGAGCAAAAGGGGTGAAAATGATCAAAGTATGTTAACTGCATGCACTAATCTGTCAAAATAAAACTCACTAATTATACACCCAATAAAGAGTACAAAATAGTTTGCTTTTATTTTCATAGTTTCAAAAGATAAGAGACGTGAATATTAGGATTTTTTTCTAATATGAACATTTAGTGCTGGACATTTCTTTTAGCATTGCTTTAGATGCATCCTACACAGTGTGACGTAATATTTTTATATTCATTATATTCAACATATTTTCTATTATTTTACTTCTGCTTACAGACATGTGTTATCTAGAAATCTGTTTAATTTAAAAATATTTGGGGACTTTCAAATTTCCTTCCATTATTTTTATCTAGTTTAATTCTTCTATTGTCAAAAAAATATACTCTGTAATTTATTTTGCTGAGGCTTGTTTTATAGTTCAGAATATGGTCTACCCAGATAAATATTCTATGTGACTTGACAAGAAAATATATTTTGTTATTGTTCAAAGAAGTACTTTATAAATGCCACTTACATCAGAGTTTTGGCAGTGTTGTCAAGATTTTCATATCCTTATTAGCTTTCTGTGTTCAATAGACTACTTAGAAATGACTGTCAGTCTTTAGGTGTAATCGCAGATTTTTTGTATTTCTAGTTTTATTTTTGTAGGCTTTTACTTCATGTAGTTTGAAGTACAACTGGTAGGGGATATACATGTAGGTGTGCATGTGCTTTTATGGAGATAAACTAGCTTTTATCTCCAGTCAGTGTCTCTCTTCATCCTTGGTAATATTCCTTGTTTGGAAGGTTTCCTTTTTTGATATTTTTATAGCCATTTTTGAGCCTTTTTTAAAGAATTGACATATTATATATTTTCCTATTTTTCTGTTTTAACATATCTATCTTTGTATTTAACATAGGTCTTAGTAGACAACATATAGTTGGTTGTTTTTCTTCATGTACTATGACAATCTCTATGTTGCAACTGGCATGTTTACACATAACTTTTTTTATTTGTTCAATCTGTTCTATGTTCATTTCCTCTTCTTTTTAAAAATCTACTTTTGTATTAATTTTTTTTTTTTGTTTTTACACCCATGCCTCCGTAAGATTTATTAGCTGTTCTCCCTAGAACAGGTGTTGACATGCTGCTCCTGTAATAGATGAGAGGTTTTGCCTCGGAGAGCCATATGGTCCCTGTAGCAGTGACTCAGCTGTATGTGGCTTGAAAGCAGCCACAGATGATGGGTACTGTACATTTACAGATGAGTGGGTGTAGTTGTGTGCCCATAACATTTTAGTAATAAAAACAGCAGAATTTGGCCCACTGGCCAAAGTTTGCTAACCCTTGTCTTAAAGTTTATATACAATTTTAATCAATCAGTTTACTTTTCTTATACAACCATGTACCGCTCTAACAGGCTGCATCCTGAGAAATGCATCACTCGGCAATTCTGGTGTGGAAGGAACATCAAGGTTCACTTACGAAGATGACTAGGACATCATTAGACAACACCATCTTGCAGGACTGTCATTAAATGTTGTCTGTTATTGACTTCATCACTGTCAAGCCACACATAACTCTAGTCTAAGCACCTTGGAATAATGCACTTTCAATTTCTACCTTTATCTTTTGTACTGTTGTTATACTTCTTTTATACACAAGTTACCATGTTGAGTTTCATTGTGATGTTTTCATGTATGCATATAACATCTTTTGATCATATGTACCCTTATCTTGTGTTCCTTCCTTTCCTTTCCCTGTCTTTTCTTCCTTCTTCCCAACTTTTTACCTTTTTTGTATAATTTGTAGTTTGTATTTGAAGGCAGTGTATTGCATGTAGCATAATACTTACATCCAAAAAGGGACACAGTGTGGTCTGTCCAGTTTGGTTTGCTCTTGCAAGGCTTACCTTCAGTGTATACACAGACTAGATTCCTTTGGCATTATTTTGTGCTTAGGTTGGAGACATTTGCTAGAAGTGTTTTTCAATGTCTACTTCACCCTCAGCTTTAGGCTCTTTCTTTGTATCTGTACCTAGGAAACCACGTCTCTCCATATCCTAAGGGAGGCTTTATCCTAATGGCAGACTACTGTTGCTTACAGTCCAGTTCTTGGTGACATTGTATCAGCGTGTGCACATGAGGGGCAGTTTTTGTTGTCCTTGTCCAGTTTCAGTCTGAAACAGGCACTGCTGCCTCACCTCTCAGATGCAGAGTCCCCCAGTGCTCTGGCTCTTCTGATGGAGTGGATCTGGCGGTTGTTCCCCCCTTCCACCCAATTTCCTGTTCTCTTCCAAACTGAAATAGACATTTGTTTTCTCACTGGAGGTGAAAGAATGATGCCTGTACCACAGTGGGTTCTCACTTCTGTTCTTTGGGTTAGAGGGATTCAGATGGAGTTTTCTATCTTTCCTGAAAAGACAGAAAGGCCTCTCTGTGCTTTTTCTAGTCTCTAGGCCACTGCCCCACCTCTTTCTGATAAGCACAAAGTGAGCACCCATCAAGTAGTTTCCAAGTGGCTTAGAACTCTGTTCCAAGCACTCAGTCTACAGTTTTACATTAACCCCATTTAATATTTAATAATGTTGAAATAATTTTTAAAATCTATTTGCATGCCAGCTAATGGTGTATGTCCTCATCCAGGGGAAACGGTACTTGTGTCGCCTTCTCAACTTGGAGGCAGCCATTTTTCCTTGGTGGTTGACCTGTGATCTCAGTTTTTTGTAGGATTTATAAACAATGGTGATTTTGTAGATTTGACTTTTTCTTGTTAGGTTAAAAACATATTCTGTACTTATCTATATCTTTCTCAGAGGTTGAAACTTCTGAATTTTTCATAACAGTAAGGCTTTAAATGACATCTTCAATTCTATAAATTTAATTTAACAGGTATAGGGCTATTGTTTTATTTCTTCTTGAGTTAGTTTTGGTAAGTTATGTTTTTCAAAGAACTTGTCCATTATGTCAACTGTAAATTCTTTTTTCTTTTCTTTTTCTTTTTCTTTTTTTTTTTTTTTTTGTATTTTAGGACAGGGTCTACAAGGTCTACAGGGTCTCACTGCATAGATCAGACTTGTAGTGATCCTCCTGCTTACAGCCTCCCAAGTGCTGGGATTACAGTTGTGTGCCACCATGCCCAGACTCAATTGCAGCCTCAGTGTGCCCTGTGGGCGGGGCCAGTACAACAGATGCCGGGGATTGAACTCCCAGTCCCTGTGTCTGCCTAAGCAGGTACTTTAATCCGCTGAGCTATTTGGCCGGCCCTCAACTGTAAATTCTTGTTATGTTCTTCATAATATCCTTTTAATGTGTGAATATTCAGTCTTTGAGTTTCAATTTAATTTGCTTTATGGTTCATGTAATGAAAGACTTAGTTGGGCTTAAGCTGACTACATCAGTGTTTGCTTTGATACTCCCCATATGTTCTTTTTTTATCCTATACCCTTTACTTCCTACTCTCTTTTGGCTTAAAAGGCATTTTTATTATATTTTATTTATTATTCATGTAGTTATATTTCTTTTTTTTTTTCCGGTAGGGTCTCACTATGTAGCCCAGGCTGGCCTCCAACTCATAGTGATTATCCTGCCTCAGACTTTTGAGTGCTGGGATTACAGGTGTGAGCACGCAGTAACATTTCATATTTTTAAAAATAAGATGTATGTGTTGGCTTATGGGATCTAGCTGATCTTCTCAAACTTAAATCGATACATTTACCATTTAAATAGAAAGACTTTAAACAGACTTAAATAGAGGAACTTAAATAGGACTTAAATGGAAGGAATGTAGTTTAATTTCAATTATTTTATACTATTCTAGTATGTTTTACTTATACATTTTTATTACTATTGTGACTTTTAAGAATTCAATATCCTTTTATGTCTTGCCCACATATTTTCCATGTCTGTGTACTTCATTCTTTCATCCATTTCACACATCTATATTGAATCATTTCCTTCCACTTGATCTTTCTTCAATACATTTTTAATATATGTGTGCTGCTAATGAATTACGTGTTTTTGTTTCCATTTGCTTGGAAATATCATCACACTGTCTTGTTTGTAATTTTTCCTCATCTTATGTTTTGAAATATATAGCCATTAAGTACAAAATTCTAGTATTCACTGTGTTTAACTCTCTCTGGCTGCCACCATATCTATTGAAGAATCCTCTTATTTTGTGGTTCTACGGGGTTTTTTTTTGCTCATTTCCTATCAGGTGGTAGGCTATTCTTAGGGTCTCAACAGACATTTTTCTGATATCAGTAATCACTCTATATAGCAGTAATCACTATATATCAGTAATCATTTACTCTCTTATGCACTTTGAAAGCACTGGTTATTCCACTAATATTGTAGTAAATTATGTCCTCACCTTGTGATATATAATTTATTTCTAATATGGTTAGTTTTTCATGATATAATTTATTTACCTTTAATTCTAAAGTTCTTTTAAAATATAGGCCACATGATTTTATGTTAAAATTCTGAATATTTAACGTATACATGTTGTATATTCCATTTTGCACACACACACACACACACACACACACAAAGGTGACCATCCTTGATCCAAAATGCTCAAAATTAAAATCTTTTCAATGTTAAATGAGGCCATAAGTAGAAAATTCCATGCTTGACCTCATATAACAATCACAATGAAAACAAAGGCACACTATAAATATTATATAAAGTCACCTTCAGGCAATATACACTAAGTGTGTATAGAATGTGAATGAGTTTTGTGTTCAGACTTAGGTTACATCCCCAAGATATATCACCCAAAAATATGAGAAACCTTAGCCATAAACAAGTAAGAGGTAAGTATCTTTCTCTGTCTCTCTTTCCTCCCTCCTCTTTTCTGCCCTCCAACAATTTTTTTATCCATTCATCTACCAGTGCACATCTAAGTTATTTCCATATCTTGGTTGTTGTAAATACTGCAATGATTTTATGTTAAAAGTACAGATATATGTTTTGGGGTACTGATTTCATTTCCTTCATCTGTATATCCAGAGGAGGAATTCTGCTAGATATAGTTGTTCTATTTTTTTTTTTAATTATCGAACTGTTTACCATGATGGGTATACCAATTCACATTCCTACCTACAGGAATACAAGGGTTTTCTTTCCGTATCTTTGTAAATAGCTTTTATCTTTTTTTTTATAAGACACTTCTGAACAGGTGTGAGGAGACAGCTCAATTTATTTTTGATATGTATTTTCCTAATATTAGTGATGACAAGCAGCTTTTCATATATCTATCAGCCATTTGTTGACCTTGGAAAAATGTCTTTTGAAACCCAATGGCCATTATAAAAATGAAACTGCTTATTTTTGTTAGTATATTCAGAGCCCCTTTTATACTTTAGATACTACTCTCATTTGATCTGTGGTTTGCAAGCATTTTAACTTGTAGGCTGCTTTTTGGTAATCCCACTGGATTATTCTCACTTTTGTTGCCTGTGCTTTTGGTGTGACATCTAAAAAAAAAATCACTTCAAAGGCCAATGTCAAGGGACTTCATGTTTTTTCTTAGACTTTTACACTTTCGGATCTTATGTGTAAGTCTTTAGTCCACTTTGGGTTGATTTCCATGTACAGTGTAAGATAAGGTTCCACTTTCATTGTTTTATATGATATCAGGTTTTTTTCCAAATCATTTATAGAAGATATGATTCTTTTTCTATTGTGTATTTATGGTAACCTTGTTGAAGATTAGTAGGCTTGAATATATTTCTTAGCTCCTGATTTGATCCATTAGTTCTTGTGCCTGTTCTTAATGCTAACACCATATAGTTTATTATAGCTGTATAATATAATTTGAAACCAGGAAGTGTGATGCCTCTTTTTTCTCGAGATTGCTTTGATTAATTAGAATCTCTTACTGTTCAACATGAATTGTACAATTGTTTATTTCTATTTCTTTGGAAAATGCCAACAAAATATTGATAGGGATTGTGTTGAATCTATAGATTGCTTTGGGTAGTATTGACATTTTAACAATATTAATTCTTCCAATCAAAGAACACAGGATATTTGTGTCCAATTTATTTCATCAGTATTTTATATTTTCTGTATAGATCTTTGTGTCTTTGGTTATCAATTATAAAATTTCTGATGCCAACAATCCTTCTGCATTTGTACTTCTTACAATGGCTAGCACAGAGCCAGGTAATCACTGAAACACATTTATCAAATAAAATGGTCATATTTTCACCATCTATATTTTAATGTAATTTTCTATGCTGAAGTTTTACGGACAAATATGTTTGTTTCATAAATGTTGTGTCTTAAGTCATGATACAATGGAGCATGCCAGTAATTCCAGATACCCTGGAAGCTGAGGCAGGAAGATTACAAGTTTGAGGCTAGCCTGGGTAACTTATAAGTCCCTGACTCAAAAATAAAAAGGGCTATAGATGTAGCTCAGTAGTAGAGTGCTTGTCTAGCATTTATGTATCCCTGGATGTACACAACCAAAAAACAAAAGAAAACATGTCCAGACTGTAAATGATGACCTGTTTACCAACTTGGAGTTTTTTCTTTATCATATCTTATTTATGTCCTTCCTTCTTCTAACTTTTACAGTTAGATTTTAGATACTTGCCCTTAAGGAGGCATCTACCAAACCTTCAGTACAATTGCACAGAATGGTGAAGTGTAGCCTTGGCCCTTCACATCTCTGTTGTCTCATGCCTGAATACCTGCAAATACAAAATACAGCCTTTCCTGACCAGAAAGTTGAGAAGCTGAAAGCCAGAAGGAATTGTGAACTAAGGTAGTGGAAATACAGAAACCCACAAGGAACTTAGGTAATGGAAAGCCAATGAGGTCGGTCTGTGAGTGTGTGTGTGTGTGTGTGTGTGTGTGTGTGCACTGTGTGAATATTAACAGCATCAGAAGACAAGACATTACTAATCTATTTTTATATATCTTCTGGAGAAAAAATTCACTGTAACTACATAAAACATGAAGTGAAACCATTTTCATCAATAATCTTTTCCATCAGATTTGTCCAGTACATCATTTCCTATGCATTTTAATAAAACCACTGAGAGGAGTGACTATATTTGATTATACTATTCTTGTTCACTATATCCAGTCTTCACAATATATGACTTTGTACAGCATCTTATTCTTACAATTTTAAAACTGAGAAAGAACATGTTTATGATTTCTCTAATGGGTAGGCTCATGGATCACAATATACTGGTCACACACTTTACTTACCTATTAAATAGTAAGTGTAAAATTTTAAGAAAAACTAAGCATTTAGCTATCACCAAATTAAAGTATGAGGGGCTGGGAAGACAGCTCAGTAGAATAAGTGCTTGCCTGGCAAGCACAAGGACCTGAGTTCAATCCCCAGTTCCACCAAAAACAAAAAGTTGCAAAAAAATAAAGTATGAATCATCACTCTGGCATCACTCTCACAAAAAGGCTTCATGTTAAGTTTATTCATTCAGCGATACCATATAACTAGTGGAAAGAATATGAGTCTATATATTCAATTACATTATTTAAGAAAGAAAACATCGACTCTCAAGATAATATATATTTTAAAATTAAGACCCATATCTTACAAATATAATATCTTAAAATCAGATTTTCTTTTGGCAAGAGTATCTGGTTGTTCACTGCTTGGCTCCTACTCTTATAGGAGAGTTGCCAGCAGGAAGCAGGCATCTCACTCCTCCATGCTGGAAGTATCAGAGGAGCAGGTACCCTGTGTGTTTGTCCATTACTGTCCATCAAGGGGTAGATAAGCTTATCTCATTCTAAGGCTCAGGACTGGGAACTGATTACAGATGGTTAGCCTCCACCCTAGCCTTCATCAATATAAATCTACTAACCCTGTTGCTTTATAGGTTGGTATGGAACTTGAATAAAGAAAGGAACTGCCACTTATTTAACCTTTTCAACGATTCCACGTTTCTTGGTAGAGATCAACTCATCCTAGGACATAAAGGGAGCAAGGCTAAGTATGACACAGTGACAAATGTGACATAATCTTAGTTCAGTGATATCCTTTACCAAATATGTTTTGAGATATAGAAAACTAAGAAGTTGGAGAATCTGAGTTCCTCATCTTTCCATCAGGTGAATAGTCTCTGCTTCCTGATATACATTATCTCTTTAAAACAGAGAAAAAAGTCCTTTCCTAAGCTAAGGGATTTGATATTAGATGTCAAAGTTGGAAGTTTTGGCTGCTTAATTTTTGCAATGTTAAGTTACCTTTATAGGTTGGGACAGTGTCCAACTTTCCTTTTTTAACTTGTTGTCTTTCCAAAGACCGAAGTATTGCCACAGGCTGTACTTTATAAGATTTAAAATCTTGTTTGTATGTAGTGCCAAGATCAATCTTCCCCTGTTTTGGTTTGTATTCTTCTGGTATGTGGCGAGGCTGTCTCACTATTTCATAAGGACGATAATCTGACCTGAAATAAAATTGAAACATAGCCTGACACATTCTTTTATTACAATTATCCCAGTATTGAAATGTCAAAGTCTGTTTCAAATTGAAAAGTCTAGAAAGATATCAAAATCATAATTAATGAGGTATTTGAAAGAAGTAATTGAGTACCTTTACAAGGCTCTATCTCATGACTGAATAGCTTAAGAAAATATCAGAAGTCCTAGCTTTTAAAACATCAGAGATCTTCAGTTAATTTGATCTTAAACAAATAAAATCTTCAAGTGATTGAGTTTTTTTCTAATGTGGAAGGAAACCTCAGGTAAAAGGTTTGATTATCCTCCAAATAGAGCAATATCACCCTGCATCTATTTTGTCAAAATCCTTATTCATCCTGAATAAAGACTCTCAGACACTGTTTGGGCATCCTTCCATCCTGTTGAAGTCATACTGTCTTCTTGCTCATTGTGAAATGATCAGGGTCTCTATAAGAGTGATTGGTACATGGTAAGGGCAATTCATTAGCTATTACTATTATTATTTCAGTGTTAGATACATTAACCTGAGTCCTCATGGATTCCTTTTCTTCTGGATTCTGTTGTTCATGCCATCATTTCAACTATCTTGTATTAATGAAAATTTTTCATGTATGTCGATGAGCTAAAAAGAAGCAGCAGCTGCACCAAAAACACACTGAATCCCTTGTCTTTATGGCATGCCTTCTTGGGCAGTGGACTCTATTCTCTCCCCCCTCTATCCCTTCTTCAGTCTTCTTCACTCTGGGTTCCAGGAGTGTCACTCTCCCTGTGCAGTTCTACAGTGACTCTGTGTCATTAAACACATCAGATCTCTCCAGTCCTCATCTTAGTGTCATTCAACAGTATCTGACACTATGCCCACACAATGTTTCCAGACAATGCTCCTTTCTTGCCTTCCGTATCACTGTTTGGTTTCCTGTACAGTGTCATTCACAGCTATCTAACTGTCATATGTTCTACTCAAGAGTTCCTCAAGACCTAAACCACACACTCTCCTCTTAACCAATGTTTAGTCATGAGGACAACTCCTCCACTCACAGCTTCAAGTACTACCTCCTCAGAAATGACAAATTTATCTCTCAGCCTGAAGCTCTTCTCTAAGCTCCACATGACTATTTACAAGACCATTCAACACTCCACATGCTCCAACAAAACTTTCTCCCAAGAAATCTAGTCTTTTTAATTCTTCCTTGTGGTAATGAAAAGCATCATCTTCTCAGCTCGCAGTCAGAAAACATTCACCCCCTAACATCCTCCCGGTTCCTATCAATTTTGCCCCCTGTATCTTTCAAATCTAATCATCTTTCTCCGACTCAACTACCATCATAATATGCAACTTTCATAGGGGATCATGTGGATCACTCCCCCATAACTCCCTCACTCCCTAAGTGTGCCAAATGTTTACTGTATCTATTTAACTCATGTACCTCTTCTTCTCAAGAAATGGGAGTTGTTCTTTGATCTTTCCAAACACCAGCTGTTAGGGAATACACTAAAATGCAACTCAAAAGCAGAGAAATTAGGGAAAGAAAGTGAAAGTTTGGAAGTCTGCTTTGCTGGTTAGCCTAGATCAGTGTTAGAAGGTAAACCTCCACACCCATGGCAATTATTTGTGCAGAAGCAGTGAAAGCTGTCTTACTCATCCGAATATACTACAAGTGCTATGTTCTGAATCTCCCACCTTCTGTGCAGACTTCCTACTCAGTCTGGAAGTTATGAAAATGTGCTACGATTATAATGCTACAGGATCGAGTCTTGTACATGTTTAGATACCAGCTCTTTACCCAGTAATATCTTCTGGTATTATAAGAAAGTATAGACTGACACCTATTGTTTCAGCTACAAATAAACCACCATGAAGGAGTCAAGCAGCAGTTTTAAGCCCTGATGTTATGGTTCTTAAAAATTCTAGAAGTTTCTCAGTCAATATACAGAGAAAAGACTCACTGTCTTCCAAAGAGCTGACAACTTAAGAAGTTTAATGCTTGGTTTTTATAGCTATTTTGTTTCTCTTTGTAAGAAAGACATAATAGTTAAACTTCAATGTTAACATTTACAGCTGGTTAAAACCTCTATTCAATACCATAAATGTGAACATTTATTTCATATCTCCATTGGGGACCATTAGAGCATCTAAAAAAGGTGAAAAAGACATTAAAGTGAAGGAAGAAACTATTCCCATTTGCTATCTTAACCAGCTGTTCAAAGTCATCATCTTATTTCCTGTAATTTAGATTGTTTATGTGATTTTTGTTTCTAGCTATTTTTTCCCACAAGACTATAAACATTAGTAGGGCAAAGCACCAAACAGTTTTAATATTACCTGCTATGGGCAGGATAGTGCCTGACCCACCTCAGTGAGCCCTAGGCAACCGTCACCAACAATGCAGATTCCGGGGACTCACCCCATCATCTACTCTTTTGGGGGAAGCTCCAGGATCTGCACTGTTAGTGCTTAGAGATGTACTGAAATTTTAAGTTCATTCAAATCTGTGAATGAGTCACAGGCCTACAGAAGTAGAGTCAGCAAAGCATAATTACTACAAGTTGCCTGAAATGGTAAAAGTATTAGAATAAAAATCTGAAAGTATTCACTTTTGCTATGTAAGTAGAATAAGCTCTATTCAAAATGAGATGGAAATGGCTAACATTAAAGTGGTTATAGAACATTTTAAATACCCAAATTACATATAAATTCCTTAAAATAACAGGAATCAACTTACATACTTAATTCCTAAGATGGCACTTGAATATAGGGTGTACCTTATAACTTCCCACCAGCTTGAACTACTGGTAGTACATGCATGACCCCATTGGGTGGGAGACAAGACTGTGGATGGGACAGTCATGCATGTATGGCCTCAAAGTGAATGTATTAACAGTTTAAATAAAATAGTGAATGAAAACAGCTAATCCACCACATTGACAAAAAGCACAAAGATTTTAAAAAGAAAAAAAATTTTGGTCCAAATGAAAAGTTTAATTTTTTTTTTTTTTTTTTTGTGGAACCAGGGATTGAACTCAGGCCCTCAAGCACTTATTCTACTGAACTATCTCCCCAGCCCCAAAAAGTTTAAAATTAATAGGACTTTTCCCCATTACCCACTAAACAAATACTAAATACCTTCTCTGTGTTAATAGGTGTTGCACTAGATATGTTAATAAATATTAGGAAAATAATGGACATAGTTCCCTCTCTTTGGAACACTGAAGCTAATGACAAACAGTATGAAGCTGCTTCAGGAACTTAGACAGAGGAATCTTCCCTAGCCAGAAAACATGGTGAGGTGTCAAGGAGCCTTTCCTAAGGGATGACTAGGTTTAAAACTACAAATTGAATGGATATTAACCTAAAAGGGAAATTTCCAGAAAAGCAAAAAAGTACTGTTTCTCAAAAATAAAACCAGGCTTTATATTAATTTTTTGCTGCAAAAAACAAAATAGGGCTCATTTTTAGGAAATGTCTTATTTTTGTCAGGTATAAAGGCCTAGACATAACCACAGCCTTGTGCATGTTAGTCGTGTGTTCTCTTCTCCAATTGCTCTTCCAGCAATCTTAATCCGTTTACACAGGTATTTACCTCTCATCCAATGGCACACGCTTGGATATTTACAAATATTTAATTATAATTTGTTACCATTTAAGTAGTCTCTATTTATATTTATATATTACTTTACAATCCAATACATCTATTTTGTGTTACAACAGACATGTTAAATGTGTCCCCCTAGCTGATGATTTTAACTGGGACTTCTTTGGGGGTAGGGCTTATGTTACAAGCATCTTGAAAAGTCATGGTAGGGCTTATTTTCTGGTTGTGCCCTGTTTTTAGGGAAATACGGATCTAGGCGGATGCAAGGCAAGGGGAACCTGGCACGTCAGGAAATGAAAAGTGGCCTGCAAGCTGGGAGCAGAAAAGTGCTCTAAGACCCTGCAGGGAAAACAATCCTGAGAGGTGAACAGGGAGTTAGCTGTTTAGCAGGTGGGGGTAAAGATGTGTGTCCAGGTAAACACAAGAAAAGTGTGAGGGGACTTTAGATAGCGATTTGACAGGAACTAGATCTGCATTTGATAAAGACTGTCTTAGCTGGTTAAATTACTGAACACAGATCAGAGATCCAAAAACTAGAGGCAAATGCCAGGCATGACAAACTGGAAGCCACCACGTTCCTCTAAGTGACTGTAACAGTGAAAGTACAAAAAAATGAGGCATTATGCAAGATCAAAATATCAGTATGGGGCTGGATTTGGCTCAGTAGTAGAATGCATGCCTAGAAAGCTGGAAGCCCTGGGTTCGATCTTTGGCACCAAAAACAAAAAAATAAGTCTTCCCAAAATATCAGTATGGCCTTTTTTCCTTTTTCCTTCTCATTTGTCAGACTAAACTAATTCTTATCTTTCTCTTTTTCTCAAGTTGGGATTTAATTACAGTAGTTCCTTGCTTCTTAGATTGGTTCAACTTAAATCAATTAAATAGTTAAACAAGAAATAGGCAGAAAATTTTATTATGATCAGAAGAGCTGAGAGAAAAATAAGTAAAGCAAATAGTTGCTGAATATTTACTTAAACGTAGTTATTCCTTCCATTTTACCACAACATGCTCGAAGTTCTTGCTTGGGTTTAAGACTCTGTGGTGGAACAACATTGCCATACGTGGGATATTTTTCTGAATATTCGGTTGTGGGCCAATATGAGCCAGAACTTTCATAAATCCTCGTTGTTCCATGTGGACAATGATGTCGCCTGTGCAAACAAATAGACTGAAAGATTATTTTGCCGTAAAAAAAAACATCTTGTGAGATTACATTTTAACCAGAGAATGTCTAAACCTTAAGAGTAGCTTTACTAGAAAAGACTAATCCCTTTACTGTGTTTACAAAAGCAGTGAACAAATTAGTGTGCACTTGTGTGGTAGAAGCATGCTTTACTCCTGTAATACAAATTAAGGTTTTATTATGCTGCGGACCATGGAAAAGCTTGCACCTGAATTTCCTAAGCCCCTGCCAGACAGCTTCCACATGGAACTTAGGCTTCACCTAATCTACAATGATGTGGTGCCCATTCATGACAGATCTCCGTGACAGGGAAGTGCCTTGTCGAGGTGGGCTGTGGGAAAGGCACAGCGAGCTTGCAGTCAGGCAGTGTCCTGGTTTGCAAGGTGACTCCCTGACTTGGCAGAGATGAGTTTTCTGGGGCTCATGACTCTTTTGCAGTCTTCTCTTGTGGCAGAGGTAGTGGTTCCCTTGCTTGTCTAGCTTTGCAGTGAGATTCTGGGGGTGCTTTTTTTCTGGAGGCTTATTTTCAGTTCTTCCAAGTGAGTCATATATATTCCTTATACTGTAAATAGTTTTGGCATAAACTTTCCAGTGTGTATTGTATTACTGGCTAAAACTAAGAACCCTGACTGGTAGGTACTGTGCCATGTAAGGAATGACATTTTGATAAATGACAACCCACATACATGACGATACTCTCATGATATCATATTGCCTAGTAATATCATGGTTGTCTTAATTTGCATACTTTATGGTGGTCACAGAGGGACTAAATCATCTATAGATGTATTCTCGCCCTTAAGTGACACATGACTGGACAGCATGGAAGCCGCTGCTGAAACCTTTGCACATGGCTGCTGGAAGACGCAAAGATTGTAAATGGTAAAAAACATGAATCAGAGACCGGCATGTACAGTGTGTGTGCTCATTGTTTAAAAATAAAAAGCAGCATGTGTGTAAAGCAAGTCTGAAGGAACATTTGTGATATTTGATGGAAAAGATTATGAGGTGTTTTCATTACATATATTTCAATCTAACTAAAGAGATAAAACTTTTAAAAAAACAACGTAACAAAACCCCCAAACCAATTCATACTGTTTACAAAATATCGCATCAGGTTTTTGAGTCTGGTACACTTGTAGACCCCGGCTGTGTGGGGAGGGCTGACAACACAAGCCGGCTGAAGCTGGAACTGGAGAAAATGCACATGCTCTGTGCATGAGCCTGCACCAGCTAGCATGATGGAACCCAGTGAATGCCCAGAAAGAACATGAGAGAAATGATTCTTTGCTTGGAGGCTGCTGGACAGCATGAAGAACTGTAGTGTAGGGGAGAGTGAAGAAGTGGTGTCACGGGTACCTAAGAAACCCTGAAGTCAGGAGAGTCAGGGACTCCAGGGTATCAGCTGCAAATGCAGGCTGTGCAAGTGCTGAAGTGGGTCAGTGCCGAGCAGGGTCCAAGACGCTTGCAAGAGTTAGGAGCAGGACACACAGTGTGTGCACAGAGATTCTGAGAGAGGTGTACTTTGTTACAAGAGCCAAGGCAACTTTGGGGATTTGTCACTTTTTTATTTTCCATGGCAATAATATATTCATATTGAGATAAACCTGTGTGGAAAAAAATATAAGCAGCAGTAAAACTTTCTAGCCCATTTTCAAACCTCAGAAGGAACTTTATTACTTGTTTTTTAGTTTTCCTGGAGGCCACACTAGTAATACACCTTTGAATATCTAGACTCATTGGCTTAGATTCCTAACTTTGCAAATATTAACATTAAAAAAAGAATCTGTTAATTTACACCACTCACATTCACTTCCTACTACAGTATGGTCATTCATTCCTTCATAAAGTATTTAATAAAGGACAACTACCCAAAGCTATTGAGGACAGTATGAGGAAAATCCCTGACTTTAAGGGGGGTAAGACGGAGCCAACAACAGAATAAATTGGAAAAACCCATAGTAGTATATCTCAACAGAAAAAAAAAATGGAACAAGGATGTGGGTTAGAGTCTGAAGTGGGGCAGAAAGGTTGCCATTTTCTTGGGAAGCGGGTTGATCACTACGAGTCCAATCTAGCAGTGAGACCCTGAACACCCTGTAGACCCTTCCCTAAAAATAAAAAAAAAGGAGATTCTTTTCCAGTAAACTGATAAAGTAGAAGAAGGTTAATACTTCCCTAAAGAGGTTTCTGTCTGTAAACCAGGGCTTTTACACTTATTATCTTTCCTCAGCATATTTCATATTTATGTATTTACTTATTCATTCTGAGACACAGTCTTGCTACATCACTAAACTGTTCAAGCTGGGCTCACACAGCAATTCTCGTGTCTCAGTCTCTAAGAGTACAGCCTCCTAGGCTGACCTCCACATGTCTCTTTTATTCCAAGCAGGTAGTCAAAACTTCTGCATTCTCTTGTAGGGAGATTGCCAGGACAGGGAGGAACAGCTGTCTGAAGTCATCAACTTCTCCTGTCTTTTTAGAAACAGTTCTTGGAAGAGAGGAAATCAGATGTCCCTAATGGGAGATGAAATACAGTTAGCTCTCTTTTAGGGTCACAAGAAGGAAATGATGGCGTTGGGACAAATGGGAAGGACAAAGTATCTCCCCTCCTGCACGCTATCAAGAGAGATAACAGATGAGGGAAAGGGTTAGGAGAAGGGTGGGGCATCTGCTCCAATCCATGTCACTGTCCCAGGAGATGGCCAGACTGCAAAGACCTGGCTGAGTGGCTCCCTCTTACAACAGCTTCTAGCTTGGTCAGACATTCTCATACACAAGCAGAAGAATCAGAAGCCCTACTCTTGAGGGAGAATCACTAATCTACCTGGAGAAAGGGGAATTAAGATGGAATTTCCTGGGTGGGAAAGGAACCTCGGCTGAATATAAATTACAATTATTAAAAAAAAAACTTTTTTTCTCATAACCAGATAATTTATACCTGAAAAACTAGTTTATCTTTCAACCTATATCGAATAACACAACCTATGTCTAATATTATGTATATGATAGAAAACTTGCTTTGCATCAGCAGGTGCTTTTTCTTTGACCACTACCACACGAAGGGACTGGCACATTCACATCTACTTAGCAAATAATCTAATCCTTGTGTCAACAGTGAAGCTGAGGGAGGGGACATCTGTGTTTACAGGTGGTGGAAGGTAGTTAGGCAGAGCTCACCGCCCAAGTCTGAGTTTCAGGGTGGGGACTGCTGCCTTTCCAGCTGGGCAGATCCTAAAGGAGCACTGTATGGAGTGGAGTATGGACAGCTGCAGACGGAAGAAAGCGCAACTTGGGTTGCAATCTAGTGACCTGTGCACTGTTCTTTAATGCAGTTTTTGTTGCATGGTACGCACACTCCCAGCCGAACCAGACTCTCTACTAACCAGCCTCTCACATCTGCTCCTCGTTCACATCTATTATTCACCTGGCCCAGGTGGTATTTTAGTTTACTTCCCTGAACAAGAATTTCAGGGATCACACAGAAGAGCTCTGCTGGGTAGCCAAGGCGTGCGGAGACGTCCATCATTCGCGGGTCCGGATAAGCGGGGGCGTCGCCGTCCCTCGTCCCTGCGGGTCGGGGACCACCTGTGCCCGCACCCTGCCACTTCTTACCCGCAGGTACAGATCTGACACAGACAACGGCTCCTCATACTTGCAGCTCCCAGCTCCTCCTCGAAGTCTCGGGGCTTCCGCGACTCAGGGGTAGTCAAGGCGACCGCGGCATCCTGGAGCGGGACGCCACGCCCACTTCCGGCGGCGCCCGGCGTGCGCGGGTCAAAGGTCGCTCTTGGCTCCGCCCCTCGTGCGCAGGCTGCGGAGCCTGGAGTGCTGTGGCAGCTGCGAAGGTGCGAGCCCGGGACGAGTCGGGTGGGGTCTTGGGACTTGGTCGGGCCCACAGCCGCGGCCTCTCGGGGCGGCCCGGAATCCACAGAGAAACCATGCGGGGACCCGCGGAGGTGGTGGGAGAGTGGTGCCGGGGCGGGGGGGGCGGGTTCCGTGGCCGGCGGGCGGCGCACCTGTTTGGGTCCTCCCTAGGCGACCCGTCAGAGGTAGTTGGGAGTGCGGTGCCGAGGGGTTACCTTGGCCGGCGGGTCCTCCGTAAGTGCGACCCAACAGTTTACCGTGTTCTCTAGGAGACCCTAAAGCCGAGCGCTCACTTCCAGTGGCAGCGCGCCAGATAATTGGTGAGGGACTCAGGGACAGGGGGCGGGGGGAGGGTCGCAAAGCTAAATAGCCTTCTCGTGGACCTCCTTTCTACTGCCATTGGTCGTCTCAGTCTGGACGAGGTGACCGGGTGTCGCCCCGCCCTGCTGCGCGCGCTGCAGGTCCTGGAAGGGCTGCAGGTCCTGGAAGGGCGCGCAACTCCTCAGGTGCCTGTTGATCCATCCCTTAACTTGGAGCCTGACCTGGGACTGAGCCTAGAGTTTCATCGGGAAACGTACTCCAGCATCCTCAAGGGATCTGAGAATGCTTGTCAGCTCCTGGCGTTTCAGTTTCTTTTGCCCCAACTTGTAGCTCTTGTTTCACATTCGTTATGCATGCAGGCTTAACTTCCAGTCCCAGGAGTGAATAACCATGGTGCTCAGTAGTTTGGATAAGATAATTGAACTCCAGAAGAACACTGCCAACATCAGGAACATCTGTGTTTTGGCTCACGTTGACCATGGTAAGAATCTTTTTGAAGTGGCTTGTTCTCGTTAGCAAGGGAGGCTTGTCTCTACATGTTTCAATGGATGATGCTCTGAACCTTTGAAAGTGATGCTTGCTTAGAAGCAAGTCATTTCCTTTAAAACTCTGTGATGTCAGAAGTATGCTGTGAGTGCAAGCATTTGAAATGCAGTTAACTAGTGATTGATGTTCTCTTTAGTCTGTTACGTGGGTTTTAAGTGGAGTGAAGCGGGGCAAATTGAGGAAGCTATGTGATAGAAGAGACCATAGCTTGGGAGAACTAGAGAACTGGAAAGCTAGGGATGGGTTAAGGAAAATAAAACCTCACAGTTTAGTTGGTATCACATGCGTACTCGCAATTGGCAGTGTGTTTGCAGAAGGAGCTACGTGTGGCGGTAAGGCTAGGGATAGCAATAAGGCCATGGTACATGTGATTCAGACAGATACCACTGTAACACCCTACCGCTGCTTCGTGCTGAGCTTGCTCTGTGTTTCAAACTCCTTTTGAGTTCTGGTAGCCGCTGCAAAGTTGGTATGTAAAAGAAAACTTGCCTTGAGGGGAGGGAGCAGTAGAAAGAGGTGAAGAGACAGGCTTTCTCTCCACTGGACGCTAGGATAAGGGTTAAGTGCTCCAGCTGGCAGCCTGAATTAAGAACTCCATTTTCAAGATAGTTTTGCCTTTTTGGGCTTTAGTATGTATACAGCATGAGTAAAATACACTTGATCTTAGCCAAAAGGCCGAGAAGCGATAGCATGAGTAAAATAGAATGAAAATCATACCTAACAGCAGCAGGGGTGAACCTATGGTGCTTACACCATAGCAGGTGTTTTTGGTATCATTGTAAGGTCTGAAAGCTTTACCATCATGGCCTTATAGGATGTGAAGTTAAATGTAATGATAATGGGAGTCTCTTGGCCAGAAGAGAAATAATTAATAATTTTTATTTGTATTAGGTTATAGGGAGCTATTAGGAGAGGGGAAAAAAGCAGGTGTCTTATAATGAAATAGATTTGGTAGGTAAAAGTGCTTAAGATAAATTAAAAGGTACAAGAAAGGTTAGTTAGGTGGCTCTTGCCATTGATACAAGAGCTGCAGTCTTGAGAACTGAGCAAAAGTGGATCACTCAGAAGCTAACTAAGGATTAATTTTGTTCCAATCTAGCAACTAACTGTTCTGTCTGAACTTTTATAATTAATTATGCTCCACACATTTTGATGGTACAAAATAAGATTTATTTTTTTTGTGAATTAACATGTCCATGATGTGGCCTACATGCATAACTCTTCCATCAGGCTGCTTGTACCACCTAATGGGACTGTCACATGCCAACAGATAGTCGTGCATGTACCATCAATGGTGCAAGCCAGCAGGAACATGTAAATTATGTGGAAAGTCACTGCTGTGTATATGTACATTACAGATTACTTTAAATTTAATTTTTAAAATTAAGTCAGACTGATAGTGCTGTAGAAAAACTATGGTTCATTTTATTTAATCAATGGCTATTGAAATGCTACTTCTCCAGTTTGTGTCTAGGTGTTTCCTCAAAGCTTCATGAAGTCATAAGCTCTTCAGAGGTGGCTGAATCTAGAGTGTGGCCCTAGGACTGATTCATAGTGCAATGCTGGGATTAAGGGTGCTAGAATTAGGGGGCTTTTTCAGATAGCTCAGTTATTTGAAGTGCCCCTTGGGCAAATGTAGTCAGGCGCATAGATTCCCAGGTCCAGAAGCTGAACCAGACCTGCCCTTAAGGTACCTGGAAGTAACAAAAAACAAAACAAACAAACAAAACTCCTAGAATTAAGGATGTGAGTGCTTCCCACCCTAAGGGTATTTAGCTTGGGTAAGATAGAAGGGACAGAAAGAGGCTTATTGTATGTCATGTGCATGTTTTTGCTGTCTTCAGCCTGCTGTGAATTGTTTCTCCTCTGTGATACCCCCTCTCATGCTGCCCTGCCATGGAACCAATCAATTATGAATTGAAACCTCTATAAACTGAGAGCTAAATAAACCTTTCCTCCTTGAAGTTTGGGTGTTTTATCTCTGCTATGAGAAAAGTAACTAAAGCAGAAGTTCGTACCAGAGAGGCAGGGTTGTTGCTGGGACCATATGTGTCCATGTAGTTCAGGAGCCTTTGGAAATGGCTTGTGAGAGGATTTGGAAAGGTTCAGAGATACTAGCTGAAAAAGCAGCCCTAGAATGCCCTAAGCTGGTCAGAGCTCAAAAGTCCAGAATGCTGATAGAAAGCCTGCTGCTAAAGACCAGGCTCTAGTAGTATCTGCTGGGAAGAAAAACTGCATTGACTGTTGGACTCCAGTCAGTGTGTGTTATGCCTTGGTGAGAAGTTTGTCTGGATTTTGCTCAACAATCTCTTGTCAGTGTTGCCAGTCTCTCTGTCCAACAGTCTCTTTAGAGATTGCCTGAAATTGAGATTAAGGGCAGCAAGCTAATTACTGGCAGAAGAAATTTCAAGGCAGTCTAATGTTGAGGCCGTAACATGGCAACTGTTGGGACTTTTAGCAAGATTTATGTTGAAAATCAAGAGCTAAAAGCTCAGAGGAATGATTTAAACTATTTTCAGTTTGGACAGAAAGGAAACTCCACTTGGCAACACTGTGGACTGCAAAGATAGAGGAAAGAGAACTGATTGCTGAGAAGGAACAGGACAATAGAAAAGATGGCCTGGGGAATCACAAAAACAACTGGACTCCAGCCTTTATAGCCTCATATTGCAAAAGTGAAAAACTTTGCTTTGTAAAGAGAGCCCCAGAGCACCATGTCCCAAGATGACAGCAGCCTGGAGAATTTATTCCTCAGGATACAGTTCAGGGTGCTCAGTGACCCAGGCACTTGACCCTTTCACCCAAGAGAGGAAAACCTGGCTACTGCTCCAGTAGGTAGCAGGACTTGGCATCAGCCATGTGGTGCTGGCTTTAGGTGCATACAGAACACGAGTGTTGTGGGATCAAGGAGGCTTGCACACAGATTTCAAAAGAAGGGCTGGGAGGCCAGGCAGTGTGCCCCTGAGAGGGCAGTATGTAAAGCTGTGAGTGTGAAGCTGAACATGCAGTTCGAGACCCCAGAATTTTTAAGAAGGCAGGAACATGGATCATTAGAGGAAAATTGCAAGTAGGGAGGAGCAGGCCCTAAAAAGAAACCATGGGCATTACAACCCCTAGAAGTGCTTGGATGAAGCCACTCAAATCTGCGAGTTTACATCTCGCCACAGATTGCTTTGGATGCTGCATGTGGAACTTATTGTTTGCCCTGCTGGATTTTGGTCTTGCTTTGATCCCATTCCTTTATATCTCTATTTGTACCCTTTGGAGTGCTAATGTTTTACCTTGTGCTATTGTATGTTGGAAATGTTTCACTTTCTTTGTATAGGGCCTCACAGTTAAGGGTTTGCCTTAAATCTCACAGACTTTGTACTTGTACTTGTCAGCAATGCTGAAACTGTTAGGATTCTTGACAACTTTTAGAGATAGACTACATGCCTTTTGCATAAAGGGATGTGCATGAGTCTTTGGGGGGCCAGGGAAAGAATGTTATGGCTGTATCTAGATATCCCCCAAAGCTTCATGCAGTCACATGGGGTGGGGCTTTTCAGAAGTGGCTGGTTCCAGAGTATGTGGCACTGGGTTTGATTCATGGTGTGATGCTAGGATTAAGGGCACTAGAATTAAAGAGTATGAATGCTATCTGTACTCTAGTACAAGTAGTTTGGATGAGGTATAAGGGACAGGAAGAGGCTTGTTGCTTGTCACTTGCTTGCTTCTGCTATCTTCTGCCTGCTACGAACTGTTTCTCCACTATATTGTCCCTCTCCTGTGCCATCCTGCCTTTGAGCCAGCCAACTATGAACTAAAACCTCTATAACCTATGAGCTAGATAAACCTTTTCTCCTTTAACTTTGGTGTGAGGTATTTTGTATTGGCAATGAGAAAAGTAACTAAGATAGCTGCTCTATGTCAAGTATTGTTCTATTCCTAAAATGTGGTCATGAATAAAGCAGTGTCTACTTTCTTGGTTTTTATGTTGTATGGTAAGTATATTTTCCCATATATAGGATGAATTGTACTTTATTGGGTGTCAGAAAAGTGTTTCTCTAGGATTATATGCTAATATAATATTCACATGGCAAACTGATAACACATTGTTAAAGATCTCAAGTTGTCCCACTGATTGATCTCTGGTTTAAATTATTATACAGATTAGCTTTGCTGCATATAGCTTTGCTAAAGTTCCTAGAGTGCAGTAAGGACTTACATTAAAGAACCACCTCTCCTTTTGTTAGAGCAATCCAGCTGCACTAATTATATATACTTATGACATTCTTTAGACAAAGTTACCTAATTAGACCGCTTGAAATTGTATGAACCTTAGTGGTAGGCTAGTGAAGATAACTATAAGTGTACAGGTAATACAAAGACTTTAATACAAAGTGAAGTGTAGAGTTATGTTTGGCTATGAAGTTGCACTGGAGGCCACAGTGTAGCTGATGTCCTCTTCAAACTGATTAGCAATAATTAGTAGTTTAACTGGAAAATTCCAGGTAAGTTCATTCATGGGAAAATATTGTTTTACTCAGTGTACAAAAGTCATTGCTTTCCTTTTGTCATTTTCAGCTAACAGAGACTGAAGTCTATAAATGTGGTCACTAGTATAGATATGGATGGCTTGGTAATAATAATTGTAAACTTGACTGAATTCTTATAGGACAGATGAGTCAGAAGTGGTCTGTTTGGATTGGCATGGTGATTTGCTTCATTAGTTAAAAGTCTGTGCCCATTATTTAAAGTCTACTTTAGTTTAAGAGAATTGTGCTTTGAAAAGTTGCCTGCTGACTTTCCAGGTGAGTAGATGAAATTTCCAGGGAGGCTAGGTTTCAGCACAGTGTTGTCGACGTTTATGACCTTCCAGGTGGTGTTCTGTTCAGAAGTCTGTGGGACTTTTACAGTGTCTCTTTTGTCTGGTGGCAATTGGTGTAGCTAACTAGGAAATCTTTGTAAAACCAAGTTTTTTGACTAAACATAAATCTGTAGGTATAATCTATCCTGTCATCCCCCCCTTTTTCTTTAAGACATAGATTCTAATTAATGTTATTTTAACAGGAAAAACTACTCTTGCTGATTGTCTCATATCCAGTAATGGAATCATCTCCAGCCGTCTTGCAGGCAAGGTATGTTATATTTGATGAATACTTGTTGCATTTCAGTATTAGCTATCTACAAAGTCATGAGCTGTTTGCCTTGCTCTTTAGTGGTCTAAATAGTATAAAACAGAGTTCTTACACTGGGCATGGTGTCACATGCCTTTAACCTTGCACTTTGGGAAATAAAGGTGGCAGATTCACAAGTTCAAGCCTAACTTGAACAGCATATTGAGACCCTATCTCAAAAAAATTACAAAAAAAATTTTTTTTTTTTTTTTTGAGACTGGAATGTAGCTCAGTGTGAAGGCCTTGGGATGTATACCCAGTGCCACAAACAGCAATAACAACCACACATAGTTACATAGTTCCTGCATCTAAGCAGCTATTGATACATTAAATAAGATAAATAGGGCTGGGGATATAGCTCGGTGGTGTAAGTGCCTGCCTCACAAGCACAAGATCCTGAGTTCCATCCCCACTACCGGGGGGGGGGGGGGGGCTAAATAGATGTTGAAAAGTTATTTCTATATTGCTTTGTATTGCCTCATAGGAATATTTTGTAAGTGTGAAAGAGTTTTGCATTACATCAAATGAAAATTGTTGAGTTTACAAAGAAAGATTTTTCATAGGTAAATGAGTTGGGTGATTTGAGAAGGCGGAGAAGTCATCAAGTGGTGAAAGATAACATATGTAAAGTCTCATTTGTTTGTTGTATCCAATTTGAGTGAGGATGAGATTAGTGGGAAAGAAAATGATTACAATGACTGGAGGCTAACCTAGGTGTCCTGAGTACCGAAGGAAGTCTTAACCCTGTGGATCATATGAAACAGTGTTTTGGGAAATGAAAGAAACCTTTGGTTTCTAGCTGTGAAAGGGCTTGGAATAATTGAATTAGTAGTATAAATTTTTTTAAAAAAATTCTCTCCTTAGTAAATCCAGGATATAAACAACAGGATTTATCAGGTGACTAGGAGTGTAGAGATGAGGAAATGGGGAAGTAAAATTGAATCAGCAAAGTAGATCTAGGAACATTAAAAGTAAAATAGGGCGCTTAAAGCTAGTTGTCTGGGGAACAGATTTAATAATTGAGAAATTGCACTTCTAGATAGTTTATGTACAAGAGATACACTCCAGTTTATATCATCTTAGTTATAGTTAAAGGAAACAGAAGTCAATACATATCCATCGCCAAGAGGCTGGATAAATAGATGTGGTAGATTTCTGAGGTGGAATGTTACAGTAATGACAGTTCATCAGTTAGAGTTATATCTCTCCTGGATAAATCTCAGGAATATAATAGTAAAAAAATGATATTACACATAGTATGATTACATTCATATAAAGCCTAATACATACAAATTGTAAATGATGTATCAGTAATACATTTATTTTTAGAAATTATGAGCAAAGCAAAGAAATGGACAAGGTACATTTCAGGATGGTGGTTACCTAACAGCTAGGTCCCAGGGGACTTTAATGGAAACACTATTCTTTTGCTTTCTTAAGTAGTGTGTAGGCAGGTGTTTATTGTATTATTAATCTTTCTGCTTGTTTTGTGCTGTTTGCATTGACAAGAGTGATAGACTTTGAAGGAAAAGCCCATAAATGGAACCAACCAGGAATCTAAGGAGAGACTGGAGGGAAACTGTACATTTCAAACCTTTGAAAGATATTTTGTACATGATATGAGCACATGTGTACACAAAGGGTAACTGTGTAATGTTCCCCTGGAATCAAGAAGGTGCATATTGAAAAGATCACTACATGGGGCCAGAAGTCTTAGGTAACTTTTAGGACTCTGGTTTTGCCAGAGCTATGGAAATGAGATACTTTCTGAAAATTTAAGAATTAATGTGAGATGAATTAGGGTGGTAATATTGTATCAATAAGTTACTCTCAAGACTTTTGAATGAAAAGACTGTGTAAATGTAAAGGTTAAGTTCAGAATTTTCAAGAATCTTATGGTGCAGAGAATGAAGGCTAGCACAGGAAGACCCACTCTTGAGGGGAGGTCACAGGGTAGAGTGGTGTTGGGTCCGGGAGCACAGTTAAGGGTACCAACACTGGGGCAAGACACCGTACAGCCTGGAGAATCTGCTTTTATTTGTGGACACTGAAGTTTTGAAAAACCAGCGAAATGGTGATAATAAATATTATCTACCATTATTATCATTAAAAATATTTAAAATATGTAAACTTGGGGAATGAAATAAAAGGTTCTTATGCCTTTAGAAATTTTCTCTTTAAATCTCTGCATAGACTATGTCAATTAACCTAGGAACAGAAAAAGAATGGCTATGTTTGTGGTGAACAGAGGAATTCCTGCAGTGCCACCCTCTGTGACTTTTCAAGGACTGCTCATTCTTGGCTGCAGTGTGGATGAGCAGTGGTCCAGAGGGTGCCCCGTGTGCAATACATTTGAGTTCTACAAGTACTCAGTTTTATCTGTATTTTTCTTCCCCTCTATTAACTTCCTTTCTCCATTCAGCTACCTAGTCCTTAAAAACAAAACAAAACAAAAAAAACCCCTCAGTATGAGTGTTTAAAACAAAAATCAGCCTGTTTGAATGTTGTATTTTAGTTCAGTGGAAATAAGTAAGCATACTCCTGTTCTTCCAGTTAAGGTACATGGACAGCCGAGAAGATGAGCAGATCCGAGGGATCACTATGAAATCCAGTGCCATTTCACTACATTATACAAAAGGTAATTTTGTCTTTGTTTTAAAGAAGCAGAGCTTTGCGACTTTCCTGCCCTCCTTTCTGTCTAAATTCTTTGCAAACGTCCATTTCTTTGCCTTAGGTTCCATGTATTTTATCATGACCTCTCCCAGTGAGAGCCAGGCCATTGAGGCCTGGATGTTAATGGGGAACACTGGCTGATGCAAGGGCAGAAGGCCAGTAGTTTACTCCTGCCCCTCCTACCAAGGGATTGTATGGCTAATTTCACAGGAAAGTTAGGAGCCCTGGGCATTGCTGCATTGGCCTTAGTGTTCCTTCCTGGCTGGATCCTTATTCTGCCTCACAGTCTACATATTAGATTTGGAGTATTATTTTCTTAGCTATAAGTTACCATGTCCCCAAATGAGGCTCTCCTTTTCATAGCAATATTTCCAGGAATATTTCTGACAGAAATAGTCAAGTAAGCACAAAAAGTGTATTTTCGCTGATGTTCGCCAAAAAACTTGTATTAGTGAAAAAAATGCCAACAGACTAACTGTTGATAGGAGAATGGTTAAAAAAACTGATATATCCATGCTGTGATGTTTATGCAGCTGTTAAGTGCTTGATCTAAGTAATGATACAGAAAAAAATGATGAAAGAGCCAATAAAGAAAGTTGCAGAGTATTTTTTTAAAGATACAAATGTGTTTGGTTAATAAAATACATTATCTGAAGGTAAAAGTATTTGGATAGGTGCATGCCAAATCATTAATGTTATGTCCAGAGACTGAAGTAATACAATATTTTTTAAAAACCATCTCTTAAATTTATGGGTATGTCCTTATTCAGTGATTCAGGGAATGGGATTGTCTGTTATATTTTTTCTTGCTGAGACAAAATATCTGATACCCAAAGTTAAAGGAGGAAAGGTGTATTAGGTTCATAGTTGGTAGAGATTTCTTTTCACAGTTGGCTGACTCCTGGGCAGGGTAGCATGGCAGCGGGGCATTGCAGAAGAGACACAGTTTTTGTCACAGCAGAGCAGATAGAAGGTAGCAAAGCATTGAAGTAACAATCAGCCCATCCCAGCAGCCTGTTCTATCCTTTAGTTCATCCAGGGTCTGATGAACTTAGGATGGTAATTACTTAAACCCAGGGTGGGGCACCCTTAATGGATGTATTCCTTTTTCCATAAGCTTCCATTTTTCTCATCTTTCACCGAAGTATGCAAGTACCCATTCTTTGACATCTTGAGAGTCTCCAGCTTTGTGGAGCCTCCTTCCTTCATTTCTGCCTCAGACAACCCATACTTGTCACTTCAAAGATAGTCACACCACATCCTCAGGTTTGCCTGCCCTGCCATACTCCTCCCATCAGAACTCTAACACCGACAGACACCAGGCTGGGTTCCCAACTTGCTCCTCAGCCCTGCAGACAACCTTCTTACACCTGCTCTATTAGGTTTTGCTCACTCACCCACATTTGTTTGAACCTTCCAGTGTTTCCCTGTGTCTTCTCCCCATAGTTTAAGGAGACATCTCTTGACTTCACAGAAAAGGATTCTCAGTTGCTTGCCACTGTACATCAGTGGTATTTTGTGATGCCCAGGAAATAAGGCAGCAGAACTTCCTATTCCTGAACACTTTAGAACACACAGGTCTAGGATTTGTGTTAAAACTAGGAATATCATTCAGTATGCCTACATTATTTTCATTTGCAATTTTCATTACCAGTAAGAATAGTATTGCATAATTTTCAGGGATACTTTTTTTAAAATTTGATTCTCATACAAAGTAGGGCCTAGAATTTGAGAAAACAGGTTTTAAAATGACTTAAGTCACAGCAGAAGAGCTTGTTATGGACTTTTTTCTCTAATGGATTTGGGATGACTTTACTTTTGAAAGGTTGTTTGCAGCTATTGGAAAAGGTGAGAGTTGATTAAAAGGGCACTGAGGCAGTTGGCCCACCTCAGCTGAGCCATGCTGTTTCTCTCTCGGGGTGTGACTAGTGAAGCACTTCCTCCTCTGTTATTATTATTATCATTGTGCTTCTTAGAATGGTTAATATGTAAGAGTGTTGTGAACTCAACAGTTAGCTGTATTTTCTATTTTCATTTGATCACGCACTTATTTTTCAGGATGTCATTTTTCACATGGTAACACAGGTGTGCCACTAGTTTTCTGTTCCCTTATAGACCTGACCCTGAATTTCTCAGGGTCTGGAGTTGCATGCATATTTAGGCTTAGTATTTTTTTTTTTTTTTCTCTCTACTCTAAAAATCCTAGCCAGGGAGATGGCTTGTGGAATAAGTGCTTCCCTGGCAAGTGCAAGGGCCTGAGTTCAATCCCTGGTTCCGCAAAAAA
>NDGM011179890.1:12500-15483 GCA_002564305.1 Octomys mimax | reverse complement strand
CCAGCCCCAAAATGGATTCTTCTTTAAACCTGACCTGACATTTTTCATCATCCAGTTACCATTCCTCCATAAATTATCAAAAATGCAAGAAAATCAGTGAATACCGTGATGTATAAGGCACAGGGTAGGCACAGTACCCTACAGTTTGTTGATTAAACTGATTTTTGAATTATTGTTTCAGATCTTAGTTTTATGCATTTATTCCTGTTAAGTTTTTAGACTTTTAATCAGTATTCAGTAAAGAATAAGGTTGTATGGCTTAATAGTCCTTTCAGTAATATTTTGCATATTTATCTGCTTTAGTGTAGCATCCATTATTTTTATTTATATGAAGAAAACATACTAAGTGAGAAAGTAGTGTTTTAATATTCTACCCACTGACAAAATTGAAGCTATAATCTGAGAGATTATCCATACCACCTCCTCATAACTAACAGCATTCTCCCTGTACTTTTTACTTGTCTCCCTGTATTTTTACAAATAAAAATTTTTTATTGTTCATGTCTGAAACAAGTAAAGATGAAAGATTCCTGAATAATTTGTGCAATGTGAAAATGGGACATTAATAAATGGCTTTATTTTGACATATGAAGCAACAGATTGTCTTCCCACTCCAGTGTAGCCATCCAGAAATGAGAGGTGTCTATCCCTGAGGGCACGGGAAGTAGACTGTACATTCACAAAGCCATTTGATGGCTCCATGTTCTAAGTCAGCACTCCCATCATGGTGTGCTTTGTCTGGGGTCACTGACCAGACTTTTCTTGGAAGGTGGAAATGTGTATCTTCAGCAGAACTATGTCAGGCAGAAAGCCTAAGAAAAGAGATATACAGATAAGTGACAAAGGGGCAGATACTGTTTTCTTAAATTCACTAATTTGCCAGGTAAGGTGGTATGTACCTACAATCCTAGCACTCAGGAGAATCAGGAGAATTGTTATGTGTTTGAGGCCAGTTTAGATTTCATAGTGAGGCTGAATTTAAAAACAAAAAGAAAAACAAATTTGGCATTGTATGTTTCTGTTTTGTGTTTGTTTTTCATTTACTGGGTGCTAATTCTTCACTTTATGGGAAGTTGGGTTTTCTGGCTGCCTCAGGTCTTCTGCCCTCAAGAGTGTATGCTTTAGTAGTAAAGATGAGGCATCCCAGGACCTGCATCCTGATTTAGGCAAACTTGTTACTCAGCAAATGTATTAGCTCATTTTTTCTTGAGCAGATAATGGAATCACAGTTGGCCATCTAAGATTTAGTTCATCTGTCCATCACTGATTTTGAAAGATTTTATGATATCTTTGCTAAGTATCTTTAATAAGATACTTTTTATGAAGCTGTTCTTATAGTTGGCATAGTTGGCTTATTACTTTTAACGTATTTAGTACGGTGTCTATAGGGTCTCACTAACAGATCAGATTCATAGTGATCCTCCTGCTTTCAGCCTCGCAAGTGCTGGGATTACAGGCAGACACCACCATACTCAGTCTCAATCGCCTTCTCAGCGTGCCCTGGGGGGCGGAGGCAGCATGGCATGCTGGGGATTGAACTCCAGTCTCTGCATTTGCCTAAGCAGGTGCTTTAGTCCAATGAGCTATCCAGCCAGTCCAGGTGTCAGTTGTCTTATTTTGAAGGTCTTTTTTTTTTTTTTTTGTACCTATAACATGTATGTGAGATATCTCTTCAAAATGAGCCTAAAGTTTTCTGCACTAATATAAGTGAAGTGAATTATCTTTGGTTCTGGGAGAACATCAGGATATACAAGGATAATCATGTGAGTTGTTTTGTTTGATCATTTATAGATTTTTGTTTTTAAATTTGTTTGATGTTGGCCATACTGGTATTTTCCCCCAGAAATTAAAATACAGTAGCAGAATTTTGAAACATTCAAAATGTCAGATTGTTTTGGCATAGAAAAGCAGAATGTTGTTAAATTTTATTAATTTAAATATTTGAAATTTCATTTACCATGTATTTATCCTTCAGGGAAATAAAACAGTTTTTTTTTTCTCTTGGGTGTTTTATTTCTTTGCATAACATAGTTGAATCTTTGCTTTTTTGCCTCATTCTTACTTAATTTGAAAACAATGTATTGAAATTTTAAACTTTTAGAACTGATATATGTTTCATTGCAGTATTAAGTGATCAGTCTACCAATATGAATTTATGTTTTCATTTAACAACTATTTAATGGGTCTGTCTCTGTGTGCCAGGCACCATTATGTGCCTTCGTTAGATATCAGGAAAACAGCAGGACAGACAGAAATTCCTCCTAACAGCGAAGGCTAAACTATTCATAGAAGTAAATAAGTCATATAATATATTAAGATGGTAAGTGCTGGGCAGCCAGTAGGACAACATAAATTTGCAGAGAATATATGTATAAAGGTGGAGAATGAGTAATTTGATTAATTTGGTGAGGGAATGTCTCAAGTTCAGTTCAGCATGGTGGGACACTTCAAGTTGCCTTGTAAAGTATTTTAGGTTAGTGCCATTTCAGACTACCAAGTGGCCAACTTCTCACCAATCCAGGAGGATATTTATCACTTTGTCACTTAATGGTAGGGTTGATCAGCATCAAATCTTGTTACTTAAAAAAAAAAGAAAAAAAGCACGAAAAATCAGTTCATACTATACTAAGTGCCTTTTTATTTTTGAATAATGAGATGGGAGCAGTTCATTAGCTGCTGGAGGGAGAAAAAGCAGGGTAAGCAGGGCTGTACCTGGCTTGACAAGTATACTAATTACTCTCTTTCACGTGGAGCTGAAGGCATATTCGGCTCAGTTTAATGATCAGACGAAAAAGCATTAGAAGGCCCCGGCTCTGTCAGGTGAGGAAGAGCAGGTGTAAGCAGATTAGTTCTGCCAGAGTAACCCTTTGGAGTCATCTTCTCTGGGATGGCACTGGGGAAAAATATCAGCACTTTTTATTTTTAGTGGGAAGATAAATTTAAGAGGAGTAAATTGGAAAATCAAATGAGGGCTTTAGCAGCC
>NDGM011179890.1:0-10000 GCA_002564305.1 Octomys mimax | reverse complement strand
TAATTACAACTGAAGAAATGTATCTTTTAACTGTCTCATTACATAAAGAATTCATGGTGAAGTTAACATCCACATAATTCAATGATATATGGGTTTTAATTATATAGTACACTCTTAATTGTACAGCTATTTTTAGATCAGGCTACTAACTTGTTCATTTAAATGAGTATTGCATTTGCATGGGGAACTGCAATATGAGCTTTCCTGAAAATTCAAAAGCTCTTCAAAAATATCTTAACCTAGAAGGGTATTTTTATTGTATCTATGTCTCCTCAAAATGAAACTGAACCGCGCTTTGCCTTCATTGTATAGGTTGCCTGATGGTAGGATTTTGACATTTTTTTTTAACTAATAAAGTACAAGAAAGATAGATCTCTGTGTGTTGGATAATGGGCAGAAATTGAATAGCTGTGTTTTCCTTGAAAGTTGTTGGGAATTTTCTCAGGAGAATTAGAGGAAAGTTATTTCTGAATAGAAGCACTGTCCCTGGCTATAATTAGTCACATGGGCTTAGTTCCCAGGAAATGTTTCTTTCAGTGCACTTCAAGTGTGTGAATTTTCATACCATTTAACTTACCTTGAAAGTTCGTCTCAGCTCCCTTACCTGCAGTTCTCTTCAAATTTAAGATATAAAGTTTAGATTGTTCTTTTCCCACTGGGAGTGCTCCAACCATGAGTTTGCTCAAACCATGCACATGTTCTTTCCTATGAATTTTATCCCTCTTTCTGTGAATTTTTCCAATCCTAGTCAACACTTTTAATGACTTAGAATTAGCTGATTTGTAATTACTCACAGAGACAGACATCCTAATGTGATATGGGTCTTAGCCAGCAGATGGAAATACAGGAGATAGAAGTGAGGACCCTACCGGAGGGAGTTGTTACATCACTCTGCAAGCAATCTCCTTGCAAAGCAGAGACCTTCCCCATCTCCAGAAATAACAGACTCGATCACATAAGCCCCCACTTTGGTGTCACTTTTAAAAACATCCAGACTCCTTTTGTTTTGTTTTTTGTCTTTTCATTTTGAGACATATGACACTCATGATCTCGTCACGTTTTCTAGCAACCTCAGCAAATTTTGGTAGGGCTTTCTTCTCTGCTTTGTCCTCTGACCTTGAGCCAAAGTCTTCTCCTTGCCTTTAACAGCATCTTTGTGTAGCACTCTATTTGCCCTATTTGGAATACTAAATGTTTTTGAAACTTTTTTGCTAATATTTGAATTGGGGAGAAATCCAGGTAGGAGAAGGGAGTGCTAATGAGTGTAGGCCTGGGAAATAATACAAGGTAGTCTAGAATATTTCTGATTGCCTTTAAATATCATATGAATAGTGATAGAGAAGAATAGCTAATGATGGGTCTGGGTGGCCAAACCCAAATTATTGCCCCATCATTACCTCGGAGTGAGACTTAGGCCAGAAAACTGATCTCTTTTTCTACATTGTGCTAAACTTTTCTTATCAGATTTTTAAAAATGTGACACAGTTTCAAATTTTAGCATCCTTATCTGCCTCTTATTAAAATATGACAAAATAATATTGAATCCAGTACCAAGTGGTTGATAGACATCACTTCTCTCTGTTCCACAGTGTGAGGAAGAAGAAGGATTGGAAAAGCAAGGGATGGCTTTAGTGAAGGAGATGAGAATTGAAATTTTAATAATAGAAGTTTTCTTGTCAAAGAAATGACAAGAAAAAGCTTTCCAGATTTGGAGGACATGTATGGGGACTCAAGGAGGAATTCAGCATTTGTCACTGCATTAACCAAGTACTTAATAAATGTTCACAAATATGTGTTTTTTAGAAAAGGATTAATGTTATATAATGGCTATAATGTTATATAATGGTGAGTTGCATGAGATCATTTTCTGATCAGCTTTGGATCTGTCTTATTCTCACATAACACTTTCATATTTGATGACTGTTTTTCCCATCATTATGTTCTAGTTGGAAAGCAGAATTTAATTTTTTATAGGATTCTTTAATGTTAAAAGATACATCTTATTCAGCTTGTCACCCAGGATCAAACTATTTCAATATTACACATACCCGATAAGAGAGTTCACAGGCCGGATCCTAGAATTCTCTGGAATAGTCCTAGCCATGTGGGGGAAGTGGCTCCTGCAGGCCATTTGCAATAATATGGTTGTCCAGGAAAGACACTGACAGGTCAACCCCATGAAGAGCTAGCTTGAGACCGTCACACCCTTGATGTCCAAGGGCTTTCCACTGTCACCTGAAGGAAAGAGTAAATACTACCTGATATTTAGGGTTTATTGTCTTGGGGTTCATCCTCTTGAGCAGCCCCATGAAGAAGCAAGACTCCTATCTAGAGTGTCTTCTGCAGGGATTGTTTCAGGGTGTTGCTCTTTGTAGGGGTGCTATTTTGATTAGTGAAAGGAGAACTAGGTTCTCATCCTGCAATTCTGACTGCGTGTAAATTTTCCTTCTGAGCAGTTCCTTCCATCTTTGTGCCTTGTCCTGCACTCGTCCTTTCTCTGGCACTGCTGCTGCTTCCAGTGCATTGCCAGCTGATGCTGGACCACCTTTCATATTGAAACTTATTTGTGTTTGGGTTCCTAAGTTCAAGATTTGAATTAAGTATGACCTAATAAAAAAATACTCTTTGCTAACTTTTAAGGGTCTTGAGAACACAAGTTATTTAACAGTTTGAAGGACTTGCCTCCATTATTTCCAGCAGTAGCTGGCTGTTTGTCCAGCGTTACAGTAAGGAAAGCAAGCATTCTAATAAAAATGGGTATTGCCATCAGTGCTTCTTGGGAAAGCCTCTTTGCTTAATTGCTGAAATGAAGTGCTTGAAATATCCTTAGCTAAGAAGAAGAATCCTTGTAATATACGGTTAAAGCCTAGACTTAAATTACACCCCCTACCTAGTGATAAAACATTAGCTTAATAAATAGAAAGAACTTCTACCAAATTCTTTTTGAAGAACAGCTTGAACTGTGACAGTAGTGAACAGTGGCTGATAGTGAACTATGTACCAAGTACTGAGAAGTGCATGTGTGTGTGTGTAGGCATACTTCGCATTGCCAAATTTTGCCCGTTAAACAGATGTACTACTTATGGCTGTCTCTTTTAAGATTGTTACAATAAGCACTTAATAAGAACAGGCCTCACACTTTTGTATATACCTCATGAAGCCCTTCATTTTTAACTGTCTCAACATTAGTAATGGTATGTATATTGATAATATAGTTGTGGGAGGCAGATTCCAAGAGCAATCCAAGCAGATCCTGGAGGAGTTTACATGGTGAGAAGTTCCGTCCAGCCTTGCCAGACATGACAATGAGTCATCACAAAGGGGGACCTCAGCACCCAGTGGGATCCATGCAGTTGAGGCAATATGAAGCGCAGACTGTCTCCCCTGAGCCTAGTCCACATAGCTGAAAAAAGAGCACATTGAGAATTGTTTAATTAAGCTACTCTCAAAGGGGGGAATGGGGAGATTACATTTCAGAATCCAATGGAACTCATTCTTGAACCTATAAGAGTAAGTTGTCTTGTTTTTCCTGTTTGATGATTAGTGTGGTGCTTTTGCCTGGGATACAGAGGCAGTCTTTGAAGAAATCAGAGTAGCATAATTTCTATCCTCCATAGCCATTCTCCCATCCCTTCCAGTAGAGGTTTTCAGAGGAGGCAGAGGTGAATTCCCTTTCCGCCTTATCCATGTCTCTGCCTTTTGCCCTTCTCTCCATGGTTTAAGGTACCTACTTCCTAGAAGGACCTTTTCTTTCTGTTTTACAACTCTGACCAAAAAAGTTAACACTCTCTTGCAGTCTTCTTTGGTGGTTCAGTGATTTACTTTTATAATATGCTTTGATTCCTTCCTTATTTTAGATTTGTCCATAATAAGATTTCTACTTTGTGCTTACCATGAGTACTATTTTAAAAAAAAAAAAAATCTTTTGATTATATAACAAGCCTTTTTGAAATGATACTTAATATGATCATAAAGACCAGAATCAAGAGAAAAGAAAAATATACTAATAAGAAAACTCTACCCCTATACTATAGTCCTCCCCACATTTTGTTTGTTTGTTTGTTTTGTTTTGTTTTTTGTATTTTAGGGAAGGGTCTGCAACGTGTTCAAGTTCTCACTACTAGATCAGACTCGTAGTGATCCGCCTGTTTATAGCCTCACAAGAGCTGGGATTACAGGCGTGCTCCACCACGTCTAATTCAATTGCCATCTCAGGCTCCTGTGCCTGCTTGCAGGCACTTTAATGAGCTATTTGACTGGCCCCCTCCCCATATTTTTCATTGTTTATATTTTATGTTGTTTTTATATTGCCTACCCCCTTAACATATTGATGTAGCTATTTTTATTTATTTAAATCTTTTATTTATTGTTTCTGATATAGGGTTTCACTATGCAGCTCAGACTCATAGTGATCCTCCTGTCTTAACCTCCCTAGCACTGGGATTCCAGGTGTTGTGTCAGCATGGCGTGCCTAGGGTTCTGAGGCTGGCATGGCATGTGGTACCAGGAATCGAACCTGGCTCCTTAGGCTTGCCAGACAGGCGCTTAGACTGCTGAGCTATCTCCCCAGCCAGTGTAACTATTTTTAATTGTTTTCATTTTTAGTCTTCATTTTAATGATTTCAATAGTTTATATATCATGCTTATAATTTTAGAGCATTCTGAATTTGTCTGTATCACTCCTGTTACCAGTGAGCTTTATACCATCTCACCTTCTCTTTTTACTCATTAATGTCCCTTCTTTCTTTTTATTTGAAGCACCCCTTTCAGCATTTATTATAGGTTTGGTGAATAAAAAGTATCCTCTCATCTTTTGTTTATCTTAGAATGTCTGTATCTCTTTTTTTTATTGTTAAACAGTAGCTTTGCTAGATACAGTTTTCTTGGTTGACAGTTTTGCTCCCTAGTACTGTGAAAATTTCATGTGCCATACTGTTTGCCAGCCTGTGAGTTTCTGCTGAAAAGCCACATTATGTGTTCGTTGTAGCTCTTTTCTTGGATACTTGGGAATCTTCTTTATCTCTCCCCAGTGAGAACTCGATTGTAAGATGTCTTGCTGTAGACTTGGTGGAATCAAATCTAACTGCTGACCTTCTGCTACCCAGATAGTTATGTCCTTCTCTAGGTTTGAGAAATCTTCTATTATTTCTTTGAATAAGCGACCCCTTTGCCATTCTCAGTTCCCACCTTGAACTCGTGTAACTTGAATGTGTGCTCTTTTAATACCCTCCTAACCTTGCTGTGTTGCTCTTCATATTTTTTCTTCTCCAGCCGTACATTTCCAAATAGCCTATCTGCGTGCTCACCAGTAGTTTCTTCTCTCTACTCTGTCTTGCTGCTGTTGTCTTTGAACAAAAACAAGAAACAAGCTTCCCCTTGAATGTTTTATTAAAGCATCTTTAAATGTTTCAAAATTATGAGTGCTGTTGTTGATGGACCATATTTCCATAACAAAGACATAGAAATAATAAACAAAAAATTAAATCAGCCAGATACAAATAAAATTAATTAAATCTTGTCAAAAGTTGAGAGATTCTATATTTACAGTTGTAATTAGGATTGATATCATAAGATTTAAACATGAGGGCATAGAGCTCAAGTTTTTAACTTCCCTGCATGGACAGATGTGCAGCCAGGAGCTGGAATTGAGCCTCCACGAAGAGCTCAAAACGTGGAAAAGAACTAGGAAAACTGCTTGCCTGAGGACATGACAAGGAAGCTTTCTTACGGGTGATAGCCTTGCTGTGGAGTATTGGGACAAAAGAAGAAAATTAGCAACAGTTCAGCACTCTGGATTTGGATCCCAATTTAGATCTAATTGACTTCATAAAGTCCATGCCAGGAAATTAACAATAAAACTGGTTTCTTGAAAAGTCATGAAACTTCTTTATTATAGCTACATTCACAGTGCAAGGCAAATGGTGCTCGCTGAAAATAAGCTCTCAGTAACACTTTACACACCAAGGAAGACAACTCACTTTCAAGAGGAAAATACAGGGGCCGGGGAGATGACTCAGTAGGATAAGCACTTCCCTGGCAAGTGCAAGGGTCTGAGTTCAATCCTCGGTTCTGCCAAACAAATAAATAAATAAATAATAAAAAAAAAAAGAAAAGGGGAAGATACATAGGGAGAAATTTAGGTGGGTAGGTAGGTAGATACATAATGGATGGATGCAAAAAATAGGTAGTACATCATGAAACAGAGATGAATAAATGAAGATATCATAAATCTTGTAAGACAAAACGTGACTACAAATAAATTTTAAAATTATTTGTGTGTGTGTGTGTGTGTGTGTGTTGAATTAATAAAATGAAAGACTAGGGGCTGGGGATATGGCTCAGTAGAATAAGCGCTTCCCTGGTAAGCACAAAGGTCTGAGTTCAATCACTGGTTCTGCCAAAAAAAAAAAAAGAAAAAGAAAAGAAAAACTATAACTGGATAGATAGAATAATGTGAAAAAGAGCAGACATTTGAAAAAGTTCAAAGTAATGTAACAGTGTTTGCAGTTCGGAGTCCACTATGTGTACAGTGCAATCACACCTCTAGATCTGTGGAATGTGTTCCAGGATCCTCTGTAGATATAGAAATCTATATGTACTCAAGTCCTTTTATAAAATGCTATAGGATGAATCCATGTATAGCTTTCTATTTCTTTTTTATAGTGCTTAATATTATGTAAATGCAATGTAAATGATTGTTACACTATATTGTTTACAGAACAAAGACCAGGAAACACTGGCTGTTCATGTTCAGTAAGAACTTTTATTTCCCTGGTTATTGCCTGTCCATGGGTGTTTGAATGCACAGATGGAGAACCCTTGAAAAGGGAAAGAATTCTGTATAGATTCTCCAAATATTAAAAGAGCATGTGATGAGAATAGTTTAATGAACATACTTTTAGTGTACTATAAGGCTGAACTGAGAAAGTAGTGTCGACATTATAGGAGTAGGAGTGGTGGCGAATAGAATAAAGCTAATGAACGAGTGGTAAAAGAATTCTAGAAGAGATAATGGAGGCTAAAACTGTAATGGCTCAGATTTTTTTCAAATAACTTAAGACCTATATCCTGAAGTTCATAAAACATAGCTAATCCCAAAGTAGCTAAATAAAAACCACCACACCTAGTCATAGAGTAATGAAACCATTCACTATCTAAGAAAGTTCTACAAGTAACTGGAAATAGAATGCATATTACATATATAGGCATTATTAGTAGCTTCACAGTGCAGTTAGAGATAGTAGAATCATAGCTATCTAAAGAATTAAATTAGAATGGCCCTTAGCCTGTGGTTGTCTATCTTATTATATTGTCATTCAAGACAAGACCATAAATTTTACTTCTCAGTGATCCCTTGTAAGAGAGCTAATGTGATACTCGAGCAACAAGGCCATTGAGCTCAGAAGTGGGCAAGGAAATTCAAGAAGCAATATTGAAAAGAGAAAGTGGCAGATGGGTTGATAGATCTAAATGAAGATTGAGTGCTGATAGAGCAAAAGGAGGGTAAATCAGGGCTACCTAAAGAAATAAAACAAGGGGCCGACCTGGTAGCTCAGCAGACTAAAGCACTTGCTTAGGCAGGTATAGCACCTGGGGTTCGATCCCCCGCATGCTGTGCTGGCCCTGCCCAAGGAGCATGCTGAGATTGTATCGGAGACTGGGTGTGGTGCCACACACCTGTAATCCAGTACTTGGGAGGCTCAAAACAGGGGAATCACTACAAGTCCAATCTGTGTAGAGACCCCATAGACCCTGTATACCCTGTCCTAAATACAGAAAAAAGAAATAAAAAGAAATAAAACAAATAATGCAATATGATAAAACTGTGTATATAAGGAATTGGTTCATGGGATTATGAAGGTTGAGGTGGATGAGTCTCAGGATCTGTAGTTTGCAAGCTAGAGACCCGTGAGAGCAAGTGGTTGTATTTACAGTCTAAAAATCACCAGGCTTGAAAACCAGGAGAACACAGTGTTTCAGTTAGAAATTAAAGGCTGAAAAAAATACTTATGTCCTATCTCCAAAGCAAAAAGAACTTTTCTGTTATTCAGCTTTTTGCTCTTGTTATGCTTTCTACTGATTGGATGAGACCCAGTCAGATTGGGGAGTACTGTCTGCTGTCAGTTCAGATGTTAATGTCATTCAGAAACACACACCGACAAGTCTAGGGTAATGTTTTACTAAGTATTTTGCACTGCTGACCCACTCGACATATAAAATTGATCACTTACAAAGATTAATTGGTAAATTGTATTTACAACCCAGTTGGTTAATAATAATGGACACAATAATAAGGGCTCCTGTTGGAGTGGTTTCTAATTTCTTATACACAAAATGATAAAGATCAGCTGTTGATTCAGCTTAAATATTTCTTGAGAATACTACTAAGAAAATATAGCTGTACCGTGTATTACTCCCAAAAGAATAAAAGAACATTAAATAAAAATTGACTAGAATGAGAAAAAGAGAGAAGAAAGAATGGTTAGTAGAACTTCGAAAATAAGAGCAAAGGTATGTCTGAAGGTATCAGTTACAATGAATATGAATGGATTAAGTCATATCTTTAAAAGCACAGATTTCATGGTAGAATTTCAGAAAATCTTACTAAATTTTTAAACTAAGTTTATTGGTATATTTTAGGTTTACATAATGATCACATTCATCATAGGAAATGTGCATCTGTACATTATATAACTTGATTATTTTTAATCCATTCCCCTACCCTCCTTTCAACTCCTCTTCTCCTCCTTACAAAGCTATTTCCATTTTTCCTTTTCTCATTTTTTTCTTTTCCCTTCCTTCTTTTCCTCCTTATTCCTAGTTCCCTTTCCCATTTGAAAATTTTCTAAGTATTTCACAATATCTGTTACACATTTGGTCCTTATTTAGTTTCTTATGCCAGAGAAACAATGTGGTATTTGAATGTTGTTTCTAAGAGCAATAGACAGAAGAGCAAAATTTTTATGGGTAAACAAATGCAATATCAGATATGTAAGGTAGGTATCATAGAGAAGAAAAATTGTGCAGCAGTGTTACCAGTTGATAACATTTCACCTAAGAAAAACTTGTATTAGAGACATTCATGACTTGCTACGAAAAGGCATGCTTACCAAGAATCCTCCATGTAACAGTGGGAGTCTGTACACCCAAAAGTATGGGCAGCAAATCCAGAAAGCAGATGTTGGCAAAATATAAACACATGCCAATACAGACTAGTGAGAGGTGGTTATTTCACATCTATTTGAGGAAGAATAAAAATACAGGAGATTTGAACAATACAATAAAAAATAATAACCTATTAAACATACCTGACCATTTCTCAAAAAGCAGAATTTCACTTATTTTATTTTATTTATTTATTTTGTATTTTTAGGGAAGGGTCTACAGGGTGTACAGGGTCTCACTACTAGATGGCACTTGTAGTGATTCTCCTGTTTACAGCCTACCAAGACCTGGGATTACAGGCTCGCACCATCACAACCAGTCTCAATCAGCATTTCGGTGCGCCCTGGGGGCATGGCTAGCACAGCAGGTCTAGGGATCTAACCCCCGGCTCTTGCTGAACTATTTAGCTGGTCTGAATTTTATTTTTTATTTTTACTCTATTTTATTTTACTTTTTGCAGTACTGGGGATTGAACTCAGGATTTTGCGCTTACCAGGCAAGCGCTTATTCTACTGAGCTATCTACCAGCCCCTGAGGCCCTAATTTTATTTTATTTATTTATTTTATAATATTTGATACATTTATTAACAGTTCCACAGCATCTGAAAATAAAAGCCTATTAAGAAAATAGAATCATTTGCTATCAATAATTAATTTTAGGTTGTGCAAACTGAGAGAAACTGAACACTTTAGTTAATTATTGTGGAAACTATTAAAGTTCCCTGTTAACCAGGTAATGTTTCTTCTTTTCTTTTTTTAATGATGTTATTGAGAAACAAATAGCAATGAGTTTCAAAACCGATTACTAGCACAGTTTCAATAATTAATACATTGC